>JAQFZU010000196.1:0-39440 GCA_034696185.1 Henia vesuviana | reverse complement strand
TTCTCAGACCACTGCGTGACGATATCGGAGGAATATAATTTCCAATGGATGGCATCTGATTGCCATATTTTACAATGCTCCATTTGCAATATACCAAAAAAATTATTTTGGCCTGATAAACCACCAACTGAAGTTACGGATACTTCTAGTAATTTATTTTAATGAATTTTAATATTTTATATTTTAAATGTTAATTTCAGAGTGTCCAGATCCATTGGAAGAATTGAACTTAACTTCACTCGAAAATGAATTATATTCGTGGCCAAATGAAGCCCAAACAAATGGTTCGCAGGTTTTCGTATATTGTTTTCCAGATCAAGCAGCGATACAGTACGAATACGAATGTTCGGCTGATGGAACGTGGGTTTTAAAAGAAAATAATACATGCGGTATAATTTTTTAATTTTTTTTTAAGTTGTCAATAACAAAATTTAATTATTCAGAATTGTCTCATCAAATATTTCCTCATTTACGAAGCGTAACTAACAGTGCTGAGATATGTGAACGATTAAAAGGAACATTGGCTTTAGCTGATAATGATATTGAAATGCAAAATTTGAAAAGTGTTATTGGTAATGAACATAAAATGACTCATTTTTGTAACGATGGATATACTATAGGTTATCAAACTGAACTTAGTTTTTCTCGAAAGTGACAAATTTTTTATTTTCAGGTTTATTTGAAAACGTTGAAAAACAATGGCAATCTATATCATGTCCCGGGATGGATCCCGGTTACATAAACATCAATAGAGATATGTGGGCTTCGGATAAATATCCAGGCACCGTCAATAAAAAATGCGTCGCAATCAATAAACAAAAACAAAACAAATTCACAAACGAAGATTGCACCGAAAGAAATTGTTTTATTTGTGAAAATTTCAGTAAATTTTTTATCAACTAAATTTGAAACACTCAAAACTTATTTTGAAATTTTAGATTTACTTTATGAAGTTCATTCTAAATTGTTATCATTCGACGACGCTATTTCCGATTGCAATAAACGAGAATTATTATTAGCGACTGTGAGAGACGAAGAAGATTTACCATCGTTGCAAAAAGCCATTAACGATGCTGGGATTGAACGTTGTTCTAAATATTTCATCGGTTCGTCAATTTTAATCTTGAATTTTTCAAAAATAAAATTTAAAATTTATTTCAGGTATTCGAAGTTTGGAGCGACATTATCATTGGCTAGACAAAGATAAACCAGCGCAAATCGACAAATTATCTAAACAAAAAATGCAAACATTTAATGAACATTGCATTTCAATTCGATATCAAGATTATCTATTCGAAGACATTGATTGCGATTCATATTTGAATTGTTTTATTTGTTCTTTATCACGTAAGTTAATTTTAATTATTTCTAAAAATTTAATTTAAAATTTCATTTTATAAAAGCCGATTTTTTCGATTCGATAACGATAAATTTCAATGCGTCGAGACGATGTATGAAAGATTTCGAATTAGTTGGTGAAAAATGTTACAAATTCATTTCGCATCCGAAACTCGATAGTCAAACTGCCCATGAACAATGTCTGAAATCTGGAGGTACATTGGCTACAATCAACAACGAAAAAGAAATGCGACGATTACATCATGCGATGATAAAGAAATCAAACATATTGACAACTCTTTGGCATATTGGTTTAATCGTGGAAAATGGTGAAAAAGGTTGGCGCAGTGGAGATAAATACAAGTAATTTAATTAATTTTAAATTTCGAATTTATTTTTAATATTTTTGAATTAATTATTATTTATAGTGGATATCCAATACTCGCAAATGATAATGAAAAATCGAAATGCGGTGGTTTAATGGTCGATGAACACATGTTTGAGATCCAAGCAGCCGATTTGATTTGTACCGAAGAAGGAAATTATATTTGCGAAGAAGATAGACGTATTAATTTTTTATTTTTGTTCTTAATTATGTTAAAAAATAATTTAATCTAAGATTTCCATGGATTTCACATCAACGTCGATGATTTATTCAGTGCCGAAGTGAATTTTCCAGTGTCGCCACGAACTTTAACGGGATGCAAAGAAGCGTGTAAAGACTACGATTTTTTCACTTTTAATGTAAATATTTTTATTATCACAGTTAATTATTATTGATTTATTGTGTAATTCAGAGAGTTGGGTATTGTACGTGTAGAGTGGAACCTCGAAATGACAAGTTTTTTCACCAGCCGTTGGAAATTTTAATCGAGGAATTCGAATACTACGAATGCAGTGCTGAGGGAGCCATGAAATGCGCCGATAACAAAAAACAGATTTGCGGCTGTGACGAGAAATATGTTTTATACTCTTCTGGTAACGTAACTTAAACACATAAAAGCGTGGAATTCAATACTTAAAAGGGCTGTAAATAGCTAACTGGAGCTAAAGAATGGCAATGATGGCCTTCGAGATTCGTATGAAAACCAGTTGGATAGTGGGAGGTTTCTGGGTTAATTAGTTTTTGAGATATTTGAGAAAGACAGTTCAAAAGTGAAACTCGGCTCTGTGGGCTCATAATACGAGACACCCATAAGGTTATCAGGTAATATTGGTCGCAGCAATTCTTCTGGGTGGTATTGTGAGGCATTTAACAATTCAATTATTGGTTGCCAAAGTCAGAAAACTGAAATTAGCCACTTTGATAAAAATCTTTGTCATAATCCATTTTAATTTATTTTTTTTCCATTTTATTCAGGATGGCCTACATATCTCGGTTGCTTCGCATTAATAACAAGACTAACATTCGAAAAGTCAGCAAAACCACGAAATGTAAATTCTGAAGAATCGTCCACGCATTGGTGTCCCGTGAGTTGTTGGCAACACAGATATTCATTCGCTATTTTGCAGGGAAGAACAAACAGTTGCATATGCGCGCACACTGTGCCCGAAATTCAACCTAAACAAAACGACGACTGTCGCGGCAATAATTCTTACGTTAGATTATATAGAATGTAATAATGTACAACAATGCACTTATATTTTTACTAATATTTATTAGATAATAAAGTTCAATTGTTACTTGCATTTTCGAAATTTTTTGTGTTCATAAATTAATTTCCCATTTAATTTGGAAATTTTATTTTTATGGCGATACAATTTTGGCCGAAGAAATTACTCAAAATCGTAACAGTCGGAGGTACCGCGGGTATAATTTCGTACGCAATAAATTACGATGTATTTTACGCCGATAGCGAAGCAATGTATTCAGTACCTAAAATGGGGATCCCCTGGAATAACGACTGGGACAGGTATTAAATACGTTAAAATAATATAAATTTTAATTTTTAAAATTTATTTTATTAGTCGAGAACCAGATCCAGTAACAAAACCAATCGAATCTGGCGATTGTCCAACGATCGGACGTAAAATCAAGAAAAAACCAATCGCGACTAGAAATATTTTCCTAATTCGACACGGGGATTACTCGTTGAATGGTGACGGTGGATTATCTAATTTGGGTTTGTTACTAATTATTTCTATTAATAAATTATAAACGATTTATTTAGAAGAATAGGAATAGCTCAAGCGGAGTTCACCGGTATCAAATTGCGCGAATTGGGATTTCAATACAATATCATCGTACACTCAACGATGCAAAGAGCGATCGAAACTGCAAACATCATTAACAATTACGTCCCAACAGCAATTAAAGCACCGACTGAAGCTATTGTCGAAGGAGTACCGATTAAAAATATTCCCGAAACATCGTTGAAATCACCAGAATCGGTAGTTTATTTTAAAAAATCGAATATTTTAATTTAATCAATTAATAAATTTATTTTTAGCGATTAAAACAAGATGGTCACAGAATAGAAAATGCATTTAGATTACATTTTCACAGAGCCGAATCATGGCAAAAAACCGATACGTTTGAAATAATGGTTTGCCATGCTAACGTTATACGTTATTTCGTGTGCAGGTAAATAATAAAAATTTCGAAACTGTTGATCGTTTAGGTTTTGATTTTACAGAGCGATGCAATTTCCTCCAGAGGCGTGGCTACGATTTGCATTGTTTAATTGTAGTATCACTTGGCTCGTTATTCATCCGAATGGACGAGTGGAGTTGAAATCGTGCGGAGACTCTGGCCATATTCCCTCCAGATTACTTAGTTGTTAAATTCCATTTAAATTAATCTGAGAATTATACATTTCATTCAATTTGTATAAAGTTTTGAAAGTTTAGATTTTTCGTAAATTGTTTGTTGGTGATTACAATAGTCACGAGCGATGATATTATTTACAATATGCATTTCACGCATTATTTAATATCAAATTCAAAATTGTGAGTTTGTATATCATTTAAATAAATTTATAAAGTTTTAAATGGCAAATGTGGTTTGGAATAGTATAATAATCAATAGTTTCGTAAGTTTAGGTCTACTCGGGGGTCTAACAGCGATCAAAATTCAAATCGATCGCATCGCCGCTGCCGATGAATGGTTATATTCGGTACCAGAGCGAAGTACATCGTGGGATAATAACTGGGATAAGTAAAAACAAAATTAATTCATAAATATAAACACCTTTAAATCTAATTTTTTTAAATTTTATAGACGAGAACCTTCGCGAGAACAACCGATCGAAGCTCAAGTAAATAAAACTAATTTAAAACAAATTATAATTGAATTAAAACACAATGTGAATTTAGTTATCAGTGCAATGCGAAGGAGCCGGTGATTTTGCTGAGACATTAAAACCATCAAATGCGATTAGAAATATTTTCTTAATACGTCATGGGGAATACACAAAGGATAATGGGAAACTGACGGAGAAAGGTCATTAAAGTATTTCATAAATAAAATTTTTTTTTAAATTTGTAATATTTTATTATATTTAGGTCTGTGCCAAGCACAATTAACAGGCGAAAAATTGAAGGAGTTGGGCTACAGATACAATGCAACGTTATTTACATCGACAATGAGACGAGCAATTGAAACTTCGCTGAAAATCAGAAAAAATTTTGACTATTTATGTATTAAACGATTTAAAAAATTATGCGAAGGATCTCCGATTATACCCGAACCACCGCCACATTCCAGATCGCAATTATTAGTAAATTTACATAATTATTATTTATTTAATTTTTCTTTTTAAAAAAATTCATTTTAGAAAGCACCTCTCGAAGGTGCCCGAATGGAAAAAGCATTTCGCAAGTATTTTCATCGAGCAAATCCAAAACAAAATCGAGATTCGTACGAATTAGTCGTTTGTCATGCAAACGTCATACGATATTTCGTTTGCAGGTAATTTTTATATTTATTTAATCTCCAAATTTGACTAAATTCATTTTCAAGAGCTTTGCAATTCCCTCCCGAAGCTTGGAGCCGATTTTCATTGTGTCATTGCAGCATAACGTGGATCGTCATTTATCCAAATGGCCGAGTCGAACTCAAAGCTTTTGGCGATAATGGACATTTGCCTGATAATATGATAACAAATTAGATATGTAATAAACAATATACCAAAAATTTAATCAAAAATATTAAACTACATCCCACAACTAAAATTTTCGGTTTTTGTTTATTCAACCTTTAAGTTTCGATGCATAAAAATTCCACTAGATTGCGTTAACTTATTTTTCGCGCGCTTTTGTTGTAGACACTTCAAATACTTCAAAATTTAATGTGTAAAATCATTTAGCAATAACTTTTAAATAATTTAAATCTTTTTTTGGAGTATCCATGACTATAATTGTCACAAAAAAATGTATAAAATGGTTAACTGGAACTGGAACAGTCTTCACAGTAGTAATTCACAGCTTAAACAATAATTCGTGTCGAGCTGATGCCAAAGTACAGCAACCCAAACCAACTGGAAAACCCTGGATCCATAATTGGGATGGGTAATTAAAACAATAACTGATTATGACTAATAAAATGACATTTCTATATTTTATTGCAGGAAACAAGAACCTTATGAAAAAAATAAAAGCAAAGCTTTCAGACACATTTTCCTAATCCAACATGGACAATATAATATGCATGGTGATGGTGGATTAACTCCTTTAGGTTTTATTTTTAAACATTAAAATAATTTATTGCTAATTATTTTATTTCTAAAGGCCAATTGCAAGCAAAATTCACTGCTTTTCGATTAAACGAATTGGATTTCACTTACAACCCCGAAATCTTATCATCGAGTTTAAAAAGGAGTAAGGAAACGGCTAATACACTAGCAAACACTCTTGGACAAGACATGCACGTGAAAATAGACGAAATACTCAACGATGGAGTTGCAATCGAACCTGATCCGCCATTGCTCGAATGGAGGGAAATCGAAACTGGCGAAAAACCAATGGTATGCGAATGACATGTTTTAAATGTATTTTAGTATTTTTTTTAAATTTAATTTAAGGATTTCTATCAAGATGGACCGAGACTCGAAAAAGCTTTTCGCAGCTTCTTTTACAGACCTGATCCAGATTCTTTAAGATCTTCGCGGTATTGTGATATTATCGTTTGTCCCGCGAATGTGATACGATATTTTGTTTGCAGGTAATTGATTTTAATTTTTAGTTTTTTTTTTTTAAATTTATTTAATTTATTATTAGAGTATTGCAGTTGCCGCCCGAAGCGTGGCATAGGATGTCGTTGAGGAATTGCAGCATAACATGGATTTTGATTGGCTCCAATGGTGTTGTTATGGTCAAAGGACTCGGGATCACTGGTCATCTTCCACCAGATCACATTACCTCGTTTTAAATCGATAAATAGATTGGAATAAATTTTTGAAATAAAATTTTCAAATTTGATCAAAATTTAATTGAAGTTTTTATTTATGATTTTAAGTTTCGGTTTTTCAAGTTTCGATTTTCACGCGCTGCTCGTGCAATTGTTATTATGATTTTAGTTGTATAAAATGATGAAATCAAAATTGTAAGTTAGAAACCAAAATCATTAAACGTCATTTTAATTTTTTTAAAATTTTAATCTTAAATTTAAACGTTAACAATTCGCAATGGGAAGTACAGTCACGGTCATGGTCGACAAAGTATGCGAAGATATGTGTCGATCGGCTATGGAAGGTGCTAAACCATGGGGAGTGTCTTGGAACAACAATTGGGATGAGTAAAAATAAAATAAATATAAAAAAAATCAATTTCTAATTTCTATAGTAAATTTCAGTCGCGATCCAAAATCATTAGTAAAACCCTCAGACCAAACGGGTAAAATCGACCCTGAAGAAATAGCTCAAAAAACACCAAAAGGCTACCGATATCTTTTCCTAATTCGGCATGGACAATACGAAAAAGAAGGAGAAAAAGGATTAACTGCTCTCGGTTTAAAAATTTTAATTTTATTTACATTCAAAAGAATTTCTTACGTCATATTTCCAATAGGTAAAGAACAAGCGATTATAACGAGCAAACGATTAAACGATTTAGGCTATCCATATTCGGGTAAAATAATTGCCTCGAATTTATTAAAATCGATGGAAACTGCAAAAATAATCGCCGAACACTCACGAGCGAGTAACGATCAAGACGTTGTTGCTGAATCTTTACTTAACGACGGAGTCGCCGTAGAGCCTTTGCCGCCACTGGTTCAGTGGTTTTCGGAAGATGAAAGTGAAATGGTTCTGGTACCAGAAGTTAACGAACTAATGACCGTAAGTCAATAAATGTAAAAATCAATAAATTTTCGACTAAATAATTTAATTTTTAATTAGAACATCGTAAAAGACGGTCCCAGATTGGAAGAAGCGTATCGTAAATACTTCCATAGGATTAACTACGAGGATAATCGCGACTCGTTTGAAATTATGGTTTGTCATTCAAACGTGATACGATATTTTATTTGCAGGTAATAATTATTTCAAAGTTTAAATTTATTATTATTTTAATTAAAATTGTTTTTAAGAGCTTTGCAGTTGCCCCCCGAAGCGTGGCAGCGATTTACATTACGAAATTGCAGTATCACAAATTTCCTTATTTGGCCCAATGGTCAAGTTTCTGTATTAAAAATAGGTGAATGTGGTCATATCCCTTCAGATAAACTTACGGAAATGTAAAATAAATCCACGTTTTGTTTATAAAAAATTTTTTGTTATTACGACAATTCACGTAATTAAACAAAGCGCACTCGACCTTTGTTTAAATCATTCACGTTTAACTGTTTACAAAAGGCGGACGAACTTTTTTATTTGATTTTAAAATTACTTCAAGTTATAATTCCTCAATGTTTGCGATTTGGCCTAAATTAATATTTCAAAGTTTACCTGTATTTGGAGCTGCAGTTGGTGTTGTATTTTATAAAATAAAGAATGACGTTTGCCACGCTTTTCCGTCGCCAAAAGCTTCGGGAATCCCTTGGGATAGTAACTGGGACGGGTATAAAAATTTGATTTAATTTATTCCTAAACATTTAATGATAATTTAATTACGATTTTAAGCCAAGCACTTAAAGCGAAAAGAAATCTTTTACTAATTCGTCACGGCGATTACGACGTGAAGGATGCAAATTTGCCATTGACGGAAAAAGGTGAGTTTTTGCTTGATTTACAAAATAAAATTTATTCAATAAATCGTTATAGGTAAAATTCAAGCTCAGGTGACGGGAATGAGGTTATGCCAATTGGGTCTGCCATACACGAGACTAATCCACTCGTCTATGCTAAGGGCCATTCAAACTGCTGAAATTATCGGCAAGTGTTTACCGCCAATACCAGTATTTTTCAATAACGAGATTTGCGAGGGAGTACCAAACGCACCCGATCCGCCAGTACCTAATTGGACACCAAATGAAGAGGTAAAAAAAATTTCAAATATTTTTTTTTAATTGTAATAAATATTTTTATGAATTTTAGCAACTTCTTAATGATCCGCCTAGAATCGAATTTGCTTTTCGCCAACTCGTTCGACGAGCGGATTACCACGAACAAGACGATACGTTCGAAATCATCGTTTGTCATGCAAACGTGATTCGATTTTTCGTTTGCAGGTTTACTGCCACTGGTCTAAAATACAATAAAAATTTGTTTTACATTTTTTTAAATTTCTTTTTAGAGCTTTGCAGTTTTCGCCAGCTGCTTGGCTGCGATTTACATTGAATAATTGTAGCATAACTTGGATAGTCATTCATCCCGATGGTCGCGTTGAACTCAAGGCTTGTGGCGATAGTGGCCATTTACCACTTAATCTCTTAAGTGCTTGATTATAAGCTTAGATTAACGACCGCCTTTAATCGAAATTTTCTGTTTTAATTATTTTTCAAATGTAAAAAGTGTAAAAGACTAAATTATAATAATAAACGTAATTTAATAATTGTTTGGCATTAAAAAAACATTAAAATTCCAAGTTTATCTGGTGTGGTTGATAAAATGATAAAATTAAATAATTAATGTAATTAATAAAGATTGTGCGGTAGTTGGTGACAATCGTAATGTAACAATGATTGTGTATTTGTCATTTGTATTTGTTGCATACATCAAAATTACAAGTTTATTTCTAACAGTATATTTTGTTTATTTCTTTTTAAAATTATTAATTATGACTTCGATTTTGACTAACTTATTCTTCAAGGGTTTGGCACCGATTACGTTTGCGTTAAGTTTTTCGATTTATCGCAATGTGTGTCACGCTGAGCACGCTCCATGGGACGTCAACTGGGATGAGTTAAGTTTTTAAAAAATAAATTTAATTTTACTCAGAAAATATTTTTCAACAGACGAAATTCGGAGTATTTGGATGCAATTGAATTTGAGAAAAGTTTGGGTAATTGCCTTTACAGAGGATCTAGAAATATTTTGCTAATCCTAAGTGGAGATAAACAATTTTTCGCTAAACGAAAAAGTCGATTATCAGATTTGGGTATTTATTAATTTCATTGCTTAACAAAAAAAAAAAAAAAATTATTTGTATATTTTCAAAACAGGCAAAGAACAAGCCGAATTCGTCAGTCGAAGACTCCAAGAATTGAAGTATCCATACACCAACATTATTTACGCTCCCAAATCTGTATTTGCTCGAGAAACTGCTCACATCATTCAAAGATTTTTTCCCACAGTCCCAATGTCAGCCAGTCACTTAATCGATGACGGAATCCCAATCGAACCCGTACCCACAGTCGATCTCGATCCAGAATTAACAAAAGTAAAATTTAGTTTAGTTTAAAATTTATTTTTATAAATTAAAATTCAATTTTAGAATATGATTCTTGACGATGGACGTAGACTGGAAACTGCATTTCATCATTATTTTTACAGACCGAAAGTTGGAGATTTGGATTCGTTCGATATTTTGGTATGTCCTGCCAACGTAATTCGATATTTCATCTGCAGGTACGAGTTGTTTGCTTTAATTAATTTATTTTCATTAATTAAATTTTTTTAGGGCATTGCAATTTCCACCAGAAGCTTGGCATCGAATGACTCTAACTAATTGTAGCATTACATGGATTCAAATTAATGGTGATGGTCAAGTCACAGTGGTTGCAATTGGCGAGTTCAATCATCTTCCCGAAGACAAAATTACTCCTCGAATTCACAAATTAACTTGTTAAATTCCTAATTACGATTTTTTTACCACTGAAGTAAAAATGTGACGTAATATTATGTATACAGCAAATAAAAATTAGTAAAATTATTTATGAACATTTTATTATTGGACTTCTGCACGTGTTTAAGCAATTGTTGATTTAATTTAATTATTAAAAAAAAATTCCGAGTGAAATACAAAACTGCTATACGATTAGCAGTTATATAATTTAACTAACTTTAAAAATCTTTTTATGTCTAATTTAGGCGACTACATAAACGTCATTCTTAAAATCTTAGCAATAGCGGGTGGGACATTCAGTTGTTACCGTCGAATGCAAAATGATGTCTGTTACGCTTGCGACGAAGACGAAGAAACGGTGGATTACGAATGGGTAACTGAATTCGAAACAGCACCTGAATCGACCTTACAATCTCAAGCATGGATTCCAAATATAAATGTCGAGAATATAAAACTAATCGAAATACCCAAAGTTTTCCTATGGAACGACAATTGGGACGAGTTGAGTTAAAACTTAAAGTACAATTTAAAATTTCCATTGACATTATATTTATTTCCCAGACTTAAAAATGAATACAAAAAGGATTTGGCAGCTAAAAAGGATTTGAAAGTAGGATCTAGGAATGTCATTCTTGTTCGTCATGGTCAACACTTTCCTATTGGCGATGGGAAAAACGATGAAAATACGGAATTAACGAGTTTAGGTCATTTAATTTTTTTGTTTTTAAAGAAAAGAAATTAAATTTTATTTTTATAGGAAAAGAACAAGCGGAATTTTTGGGTTGGAGATTGAAAGAATTGAGAAATCAATACAGAGTAATACTTTATTCGTCGTATTTTGTCCGCGCCAAACAAACTGCCGAAATTCTTGCAGAAGCTTTAGGAAGTCCAATGGCAATTGCAAATAAAACACTCACAGAAGGAATCCCCATTACACCAGAACCCAAAGTGGACTTTTGGACACGCCAAGACCCAGAAGATGTAATTTTTGAATTAATTTTTGCTTAATTTTAATTATTATTTTTGTTTTTAATTAGTTGAGAAACGATGGAGCAAAGTTGGAAAAAGCATTTCGAAAATATTTTTTCAGACCGACTTTAAGCACTCACGGAGTATGTGAATCGTACGATGTTATAGTTTGTCCTGGGAATGTGATTCGGTATTTCATTTGTAGGTAATTTATTCAATAAAATTTAAAGTAATAAAATATTTTATTTCATAAAATTGTCACATTTGCAGAGCTATGCAATTTCCACCAGAAGCTTGGTTAAGATTTTCACTTCACAATTGTAGTATAACGTGGATACGGATTAACCACAAGGGACTAGTCACACTTAGATCTTTGGGTGAATCAGGACACATCCCCAACGATAAATTAACATATTAATAAAAAAAAATTTAATTCTGTAATAATCAATAAAGAAATAAAAATATTTCGTAGAATCAAAAAAAAAATCAAATTTGATTTCTTTATCCGAAACCGCCACCGGATGGCGCTAAGTTAGAACTCGTTTCGGCATTTTTGCGCAGATTTTGACATCAACCGTTACTTTGTTAGCAACCGTCAGCAAAAAGTTTAGCACGCGAATAATAGCACGCGCTTTGCTCTAATTTTCCTTCCAAATCGAAATTCCGAGTGCTAAACATCTACACGCGACACCGCTCCAAAAAAATGGCAGCTTAAATTTTAGAAATTTGGCGGACCATTAATTTCTAGTTCGGGCTTTTAAACCATTTTAATTTCAAAACCAACTATCCATGGCGTCTCCAATTTGGACTAGAGCTCTAATCAAAGGTTTAGCTGCAGCTGGATGTACCATCAGCGTCATAGCTTATGGCATAAACAATGATTTACGCTGCGCCGAAGCGGCGGCTAAAACCTCGTATCCCTTTCATAACCCGAGTGTTCCATGGGACAGTAACTGGGACAAGTAAAAAAAATTCAATTAAAACCATTCGAATTGTAATTTAAGTAAAACGAATTTTATTTTTCAAGACGCGATCCTGAATCGTTGATTAAACCTTCGGCCGACTCGGGCGATAGTTGCGAAAGAGAAAAGGAATTGGCGAAATTAAGGCCTAAAGTAACAAGACACATTTTCCTCGTTCGACACGGTCAATACAGTATGGATGGACAAGGCGACGAAGAAAAGGGGTTATCTTGTTTAGGTTTATATAATTTACTAAAGAGAAAAAAATTGATTTTTTAATTTTTTTGTAAATTTTGTATGAATAGGAAAAGATCAAGCGAAGTTGACTGGACAACGATTGCACGAATTGGCATTTCCATATACAATTATCGTTCGTTCGACCATGTCAAGAGCGACTGAAACTGCTGATATCATTGCTAAATGCTTACCAGGGGTTCCCGCAGTGTCCTGCGATATGATTCGTGAAGGTGCACCGATACCACCCGAACCTGCAGTGAGTCATTGGCGACCAGAAGCACAGGTAAGTTGATGGTTGTTGAATAAGATGTGTGGTTTTTGTATTTCCTGCGTCCAGTTGCGTCGTTTTCGATCGAATTTAATGTTAAGTAGTTTTAAGGGACCAGGAGAATGAGTTTCCGATGGAACATTTTGTTTATTTGCCGATGTTTAGCAGTTCTACGAGGATGGTGCTAGGATTGAAGCTGCATTCCGCAAATATTTTCATAGGGCCGACCCTTGCCAGGAACAGGATTCGTACGAAGTGATGGTTTGTCATTCGAACGTGATAAGATATTTCGTTTGTAGGTAATTGGATTTGATTTTGAATATTTTTTTGGTTGAAAAGTTGATTTTGAACAGATTTTAAATTGAAAATCTTATTTTCAAAAATTTTTTCTTGAAAATTGTATTTAAAAATTTTTTTTTTAAAATACAATTTTCAGAAAAAATTTTCATTTTTTTCTTAAATTTTGATATTTGATTGATATTACTTATTTTAGAGCGATGCAATTTCCACCTGAAGCATGGCTACGATTCTCGTTGCATAATTGTAGTATCACGTGGCTCGTGATTCATCCAAGTGGTCGTGTTGTACTGAAAGCTCTGGGTGACTCTGGTCACATACCAACTGACAAATTGACTACATCTTGAAACAAACGTCCGCCTTAAAAACTCAAAATTCCACGCGTATTTTCAGTTTTTCCAACATTTTTTTACCAGAAGAGTAAAATGTTGCGAAAGAATTATAAAACTTAAGAAATTAAAAAATATTGAGATAAAACCCTAAATCAATTACCTAAAAAAAAAAAAAAAAAAAAATAATGATCAAAATACATTAATTTTCTCCCAAAATTCGTTTTTTCGAAAATAACCAAAAAATAAGATTTAAATTTAACGAATGGACAAAAGTAAAAAATGTAAACAAAAAAATTGTAAGAAAAAAGTGATAAAAGAACTGATTAATCAAGTAAAAACCTATTTTATTGACCCTTTGCAACCACCAATTTATTACCAAACATTGGGATTAAAACCTTCCCGGGTTCTTTTTAACAATTTTTCTAATTTCTTTATATTACTCGACCCATGTTCAGGACTCGAAGGGAATTGGGAATTCATCGGATTCAAATTGGCCAATCCCGGGGCACCCAATGGCGTGGCTCGAAAAGCTTCCATCAAAGCATTTTGCTCGGCTTTTTTAATTCCCTTCATTTCCAATATTTTCTGGAATTCGACGATATCCGATTCGGTTAAGAGTTTTATATAATTTTCAATGAAACTTTGAGAGGGATAATGTGGCGCCATTACGACTTTGAGAATCATCTCGGCTTTGGTCATTCCTTTGACCACGATTTTCGTATAACTCGCTGGCGCTTTTCGCATTATTTTCGATCCGACCGATGGTAAATCGAGTAATACTGTTTTTAAGGAATGTGTATCGAGTAGTAATTGCTCGGCGCCAACTGTGCTGATCGGTTTGCATTTAAATAGGTGATTGATGAATTTAGGTATAAAAGAACTGAAAAATAAAATTAATTAATTTTACGTTTAAACAACAGATGGTCATTTTTATACTTGGCAAATTTAATGCAGAATTGAGTGAAATATTTCCTCGAAGGTGCTAAATTGTTTCGAATAATTGGTAGAGATTGTTTAATGTGTGAGGTTATGGCTGATACGTAACTGCTTTGATCACCGACGGTGTTAACCGATTGCCATTGAATCTGAGTAAATTTAATTATTAAATTATTAAAAAAATGTTTAAAAAATTACCTTTCCCATAGCCGTTAATGCTGGTTCACAAGCAGCTTCCAAATCCTGGACTAATAATTGTATTGAATTTGTTATGACACTAAATTTTAAATTAAATTAAAATTTTTAAATCTCTTAAAATCAATTTTTATACTTGTGAAAAATGTCTTGTTCAGCACTTAAATTCACTTTTCCCGACAAACTCGGATCGATTTTCTCTTTTAATTTATCCTCCAACTTTAAAAAGCAAAAATTAATTTATATTTTAAATATTAATATTATTTTACCTGTTGAGTTGTTTCCAAACAATATTCAGCCGTAGTTAGAATACAACAAATACGATATTGTTCTTCTAATGTAAATTTCGGTACTTCACCTTCCTTTAAAAAACTCTGAAAATTTTGAATAATCCCCGAAGTCGATGTTAAAGTGGCTAAACTACTCGCATTCATTATCCTTTAAATGAAAATTAAATTCAAAATTGGAAATTTCTAAATTAACTGATTTTTTTTACTTTGGTAGGTTATTTTGTAATAATTTAATAGCATATTCCTTTAGATACTTTTGAAAGGTACTCGTTAACTCCAGCATTGGTCTCGCAGTACTCAATTGCGAGCATTGAACCATACTTTTCTTATAAAACAAAAACAAATCACCGCAACTCGGTAATACGATACTTCCACCTTCGAGATCCGATCTCGGAAGTCCTTGTTGCTTAAAATCTTGAACGAATTGTTCGATGAGATCAGCCAAATTCCTAAAAATGAATTTTTCATTACATTAATTCGTATTTAATTTCTTATTTACTGACCTGTCTTGAAATTCAATGTAAATATTCAGATGCGGTTCGAAGCATCGTGAAATTAATCCAATAAACGGTGATTTCGATGGGATTTTCTCGTCGCTTTGGATATTTTCTTGTTCCATTTTCGCTTCTTCTTCTTTAATGTCGTCTGCAAATGGATTAGTCGAATCGTTTTCGGGTTCCTCGAATGGATTAGTCGTTTCAACTGCTGAAGGTCTTTTAATCGGCGGTTGATTCGATTCGGTAAAAGTCACGCCACTGAAACGAGCCACTAAAAGCGATTCGAATCGTAACGTGTGTTGAATCGCCGATAAAAGTAAATTAACGTCGATGTCTTGTACGCGTCTGGCCATCATTTGCGATAATCCGTTTCTAGGGAATTATTAAAAGGGTTAATAACAAATTTTTTGATGGATTCAGTTGTGTTACCTCGTGATATCGCAAAAAGCGGCCGCTATTCTTTCACTCACTTCCCATTCGGGTGGAAAAATCGAACCGCAATTCGCTTCGAAACCAACCAAATGACGTTTTAACCATGCGTAACGTCGTTCGATTTTATCCAGCCAAGCAATCTAAAACAATTTGATTTAAATAATTAAAATTTGTAAATTTGAAAAAAAAAAATTGTTTTACGTCTTGATTTTCTTGAAATAAATGCTTGTATTCTGTTAATTGTAAATTGACGAACCATTTCAATAGATTTTGCCTTAAATTTATTAATAATATTATAATTTAAATTTTTTAAATTTTTTATTCCTTACTTCACTTTGGTATCTAAAGTAGTTACGACTTTACATGCTTCGGCCAATTGCTTATTCCCAATAACATTCTAACAAAAAAACATAGTTAATACATTAATACTAAAATAAATTCATTTTAAAAACCTTATTCGACGAAGGTGAAAAAGATTTTTCAAAATCAGCAGTTATTTGTTGCGCTAATTCCTCTCGTATCGAGTGAACCCTTAAAAAAATAAAATTTTAAAAATTAAAATTTAAAAAATTAAAAATTCGATATTTACTTCTCCGCTAATTGTCGGATTTGTGCAATTTCCAAATACTTATTAAAATGATCCAAAACGATCATTAAACCTTGCAATAAATAAGCAATTTCTCCATATTGACGTTGATGAATTAACGATCTGGAAAATTGCAAAACTCAATTTAATATCCAAAATTCAATGATCAAATCCAATATTTTCTTACTGCAAAGTATCAACGCCACCAACTAACATATGTAAGTGATTCAAAGTTGTAATTGAGATAGTTAAATGTCGTTTGGCGTGATCCAATTGTTTAATATCTCGTGTTATTTCTTTAACCATTTGTTCCGAATTCTCCGATTTCTCTTTAATCGCTTTTATTTTCGAAAATAATTGTTGAATTGCTTCTTGAGATTCTTTCAATGCTTGTTGCCCATCTTGACTAACATTCGTTTGGCCTCTTACAACTACTCGAATTTCGTCATCCAATTGCCTAAAGTAATTAAATTTATTATAATTAACTATTAATCGTATTTTTATGTCATTTGAAAATACTTGATTTTTAAACGGATCGAATTGACCACATCATCGATACTCGAAAGCGATTGTTCGGTCGGGAACAAACTGTTTATGTAATCGACTGCGTTGAAATCGTTTCTATCAAATGGATCGTTTCTAGGTAAAACCTATTTTAATAAGAAATAATTTTAAATTTTGGTGAATAGGAAAACGTGAATTGAATTTTACTTCTCCAATGGCTCTTTGAACTTCCTCCGGGAATGAAATATTTAATTGTGCAATGTCATCGTCCAATAATTCGAATTCTTCTATCGCTGCCATATCACTTAATAATTAAAGGTAAATAATCTTAATATTGCACCCACTTGTTTACATTTTACAACTAGAACGGTCCACCATTGCTTATTTATAGATGGCGACACTGTTGGATTTTAATACACGACCGGTCGCAGCTCCATCTAAAAATAAAATTGGGATTTGTTCGACATTAAAATGGATTTATTTTCAAAATAAATATACAAATGCATTACAAAACAAATATTTTAATTAAAAAAGGGGTTATTTTTAAATCTCATATCCCATCTTGAAGTTTTTGTGTTTCGAGTTGAGATTTGGCGATATCCCTAAGCGCTTGTTGAATTTGTTCTAAAAGTAATTCTCCTCTATGAACAACTTCTTCCAACTTTCGACCTGATTCTTGATTATCTTGTTCCAATCGATGCAGACTTTTTGCCTAATTTAAAATAATTTAAAATATTAATGCAAAAAATAATGCAAAATTGCAATTTACCTGCAATTCCTGCGTTGAATCTTCACCTGGCAACGAATCAATCAATACATCGATGTCTTTCGCCGTCCTCGCGATTAAAGTTGCAAATAACTGCGCGTGATCTAATTAAATAATATAAATTTATAATTTTTCTACGATTTTCAGTAATTTTATCACCTTCTTGACTTTGTGCCGGGCTTTTATTAGCGGCTCTGTCAAATCCTGGGAAACTGGCTGAAGGTGCGAATTGTTGTAAAACACCAATACTGTTGCAAAAGTTTTCAGCTTGCTAAAAATTGTATCATTTCAAAATAAATATATTAATAATAATATTTTTATATACCTGATTTACAGCATCTTGAATTTGTGTCAATCTATCAGCCATTTTATATTATAAATTTATAAACAAAACAATAATTGTCGTTAGATGTCGTTGATTATAGACCGTGAATAACATTCTGCGAACCCCGTAGAATTCAATTTAGAGACAAGTCGGTCTTTTGTCAGATACGTTTACGCACTTCTCGTTTCGTGTCTTAAGACTTAAAGTAAGTTGGTAAAACCGTAATATTTTCTCATTCAATTTCTAATAACCTCAAAAGATCAATTTGAGTTTGAAATTGGAAGTTAAAATGAATTTTTAACCGATTCAATTGTTAACCAAATAACCCTAACCACACAACGTGGCCATTTTGCACGTGGTAACTAAAAATTCACAAAAATAATTTTATTTTATTATTACACAGTATGCGTTACGTGGCTGCGTATTTACTCGCTAATCTCGGCGGCAACAAATCCCCAACGGCAGAAGACATCGAAAAGATTTTAAGCAGCGTTGGAATTGAGTCGGAAAAAGACAAAGTACAGAAAATCGTTGGCGAATTAAGTGGGAAAAATGTCCAGCAATTAATAGACGAAGGTATACAACCAATCAACAATCCTCAAACAATCAAAAAAGCATTTAAAATGATGATTAAAATGATCACCATCTTTCGACTGAGTTTAAGCTGAAGCGAAATCATTTAAACTGACCATAAAAAAACCCATTAAAACAAAGAAAAATCAATTTTAAATTTTAAAATAATTAAAATTCTTTTATTCAGGAAAAATGAAATTGTCGACGGTACCGAGCGGAGGTGCCGTTGCCGCTGCACCGGCTGCCGGCGCGGGCGCACCTGCAGCAGCCGCTCCCGGTGCCCCAGCAGCAGCAGAGAAGAAGAAAGAAGGTAAAAATCACATTTTCAAATACAAAAATACATGAAAACTAATATAAATATATTTAAACAGAAGAGAAAAAGAAGGAAGAATCGGAATCAGACGAAGATATGGGATTTGGGCTGTTTGATTAAATATTTTTTGTATAAAAATTATACAAATAAATTTAAAAAAAAAAATTAAAACTTTTTTTGTGTTTATTTATTTAAATAAAATTCAAAATATTTTTAAATGATTTTTAGTGATTTAAAACCAGTCGAGAGTCAGATGCGGTTAATTATAAAATTTGATCACTGGTGGCGCGGCATCGCATGTCCGAATTTTTATTTTTCGTTTTTATGTAGTGTTTCAACGGTTTCGGGTTTCATAAATTCCAGTCAGTTGACATTCAACAGACAAAATCATGGCTTCGTTGGCTTCGGACGTAACCAACAGCTTATGGCATGCTTTTAATTCACTCGATGAACGCAAAACTGGGCAAGTCTCCAAATCCAAACTTAAGGTGAACAACTTTTAAATTCTCCCAAAACCGAAATCTTAACTTCGCGAGTCTCAAAAAAACCGGTCGGTAAAAAAAACGCGACTTTATCCCATTAACAAAATGACATTTGATGCAATTTATTATTTCAAAGTCGCGTTTAATAATTCTAAATAATTTATTGAATTTAATCGATCCTGTGACTAACGCGAGTGTGACTTTGTTATTATGTAATTTCAATGATTTAAAAAAGAAAAAAAAAATTTTTTTAATTAATTTTTAAAAATTTTTATTTTTGTTTTTTTTTTTAGGTATTAACAGCGAATTTAGGGACAGTTTTGCAGTGTTTAAACGTCGAAAATGGTATTCAAGATTATCGCAGTACATCGAATTTAAATTTCCACGATTTTCTATATTATTTAAACACTGAATTATTCTCGATCAAAACATTATCATCGGATGCGAAAGATATACAAAGATATCGCGATCGTGTTGATGAGATGTGTTGGTTGGTGTGTCGAAAACACTTGTTGAATCGCGACAAGAAATTATTACCTGATAATTGTGTTTATCAACTTTTTCGAATATTTTCTAGTTTGGCCGAACTCGTTGCATGTCCCGAATTAATAACGCAGGTAAAACATTTTTTTTTTAATTTGTAAACGGAAATAATAAATATTTATAATTACAGGATACGAGTTTTTTTTAAATTTTTTATTAAATTGATTTTTATTTATTTGCAGGTTGTAATGCCAGCAGACGAGGTTGCTTTTGTTGCTAAATCATTTGTATTGGCATTTGGACATAACTGGGACCGGTCGGACTTTGATCAGATCGGTCGAGTCATTCCAACGTTCAGATTTCCAGTATTTCTTGCACTACTTGAAACTCGATATGCGCAAAATGTGGAAACTGCCGGCCTCGTCGAAGCTGTTCAAGAGTTATACGATGCTTTTATTAAAGATGTTATTAAGAAGGTTCGATTTTTAAAAAAAAATTTTTTAATTAAAAAAAAAATATTGAATTTTTTTAAATATTTGCTTTAGGGTTTCGTCAACAAACGAGGCCAATTGATTCCATTATGGAAAGAAGGTTGGTTCGTGTTACAACCGAATGTTCTTACGTATTATTCATCGCGAATGGAAAAAGAAAGACGTGGAGAAATACATATTAATGCCAAATGTGCCATAGAAGTAAGTTTAATTAAATTTACAAATTTTACAAAAAAAAAAATTTTTTGGATTTAATCCAAACAATGACTAATATCACGTGAATTAAATTTTTATATTTTATTTTGGATATTTCTTATTAGGAAATTTCATCATTTTTTTAAAAAAGCGCGTGAGTGAATAATTGCTTTATCTGGAGCTTATCAAAGGGCATAGGAACTGACAGATCGCGCAACGGGATTAAAAGGGTTAATGCGCATGGGTAGTAGAGCGCAACTAAATCTATAGTTATTATTGCTCGACTTCTTTTTATTATATTTCCTATTTTTATTTTAAAATAAAAAAATTATTATTAAATTACGGGTTTTATAATATAATAATTATTAATAATTACATTGTATAATTTCAGACCATTCCCGAATTGCCAAATACACGTTCGAATCGGTTTTCATTAATTTGTCAAGATAAATGTTACGAATTCAATGCGGCCGACCAGAAAACGAAATTAGAATGGATCGTAGGTAAGAAATGATTTTTATTTAACAATGAGAATTTATTTTCCTTTTGTTCGGGATCTGTGTCATTGCTTTTAGCGTTACGTTTTTAAGGCCACTCCTGTACTTTGTCCCCAAGGTTATCTTTTCACTTCGTTTTTGACCTTACTTTTAGTATTAATGGCAAAGGCTAAACTTTTCAAATGCTTCGAATATTGTTTAAATGAGTTTTTAAGCCGTTTTAAATTTTTCCGCCTTTTTTAAGCTTATCGTTGCGAATTTAATTTGGCATTAAAATTTTTTTTTCCTGTTTACATTTATTAAAAACCAGGAAAAAAGAATCAGTCCATGAAACTTAAATAATAATTTTTTTGTTTGGGGTGAGTTGAGGTAATTAAAAGAATTTTTTTTTTAAGTTTTAGGTGTGGTTAAAAATTGAGTTACGAACTATTGTCAATGTTTTTACGAGTTCATTTACATTTGTTTTGCTTTTTTTAAAAACGAAATCTCATTTTCATTTTTAATTACCACAGCTCTTCAAGCTGCCATCGAACATTCGGGGTTAAAGGAAAGTTACCAAAAACGACTCGCTGTTAAACGAAAAATCGAACGTGAAATTCAAATTCATCGAAAACGTGAGGAAAATGAAAAACAAATGTTACAACAACAATTATTGGAAAAACAAAAGGCTGAATTGGAATCGGAAAAATTAGTATTAAAATTTCAAAACATTTTTAAATGAATATTTTAATCTTTTTAATTAAAAAATATAGGCGAGATTAGCAGCAGAAAACGAGGCCCAACAACAGTTGAAACTCAGAGAAGAAGAAGCGAAACAACTCAAAGAATTAGAAGATGGTAAAAAAGAATTAGAAAATCTTCTCGCTAAAGAACGTCAAGCGAAACGAGATGAGGAAATTGTGAGGAATTTACAGGCCCGGTAAAACACAAATTAAAATAATTAATTTCAAATTTCTAAAAAAAAATAATTAATTTTAGAGTTCTAAGAGAAGAATGGGAAAAACGTGAAGAATTAGAAAGGCTTAAAGATGAACAAAATCGTTTATTAGACGAAGAAAGGACTAAAAGCGAAGAATTGGAATTGAAAACGAAAGAAAACGAATCGCAATTGGGAAATGCATTGGACCAATTGAAAATACTCGATAAACAACTAAAGGTAAATGTTTTATTTGATTAACTTAAAAGTGTCTTCACCTCTAATTTTTGAGGTAAATGCCTTTTTGCCCACACATGCATGTATTTTCACGATTCATTACCCAAGTGGAAAAGTGCATGGATTATATCTTATCACTTGCACTCATCAGAGTGTGATCAATTTTCGGAATTTTTTTTTTTTTTGGTGTTGATTTATTTATGCATGCTTTAGTAGCACTATTATCCTTCCCATCACAATTTTAGGATACCAAATTAAAGTTGGCTGTGGCTCAAAGAGATATTGAACATCTCGAGGAGAAACTCAAGGTATGGTTTTTTGTTGTATTCAAAGGGCTGCATTTTTAAAATGGTGGTGGTTTTTTTATTCTATTATTATTGCTTTAAAATTAGTTTTTTTTTAGATAAAAATTTGAATTTGTGGAACAGCCAATCACAAGCTTCGATTCAAAACTATTTGAAATTAGCCAATAGAATCGGTCGTAGCCAAACTGGCGGTTTGCTCAAAGTATAGAGACTACGGGTCAACCCAAGTAGTTCAATCTGAGTTAAATTTCATTAGTCAATCAGGAGTTGTTAATTCACGCGCAACTGTTTGATCAATGCTATTGTTATATCATTTGATCAAAATTGAGATATAAAAACGCTTTAAAAAATAAAAACTTTAAATTTGTTTGCGAAATTTATAAAATCTACACTAAAAGACAAATGAAATTCTCAATTTAATGTGCAAGTTTTGAATCAAATTAACAAAAAACGCAATCCAGCGGACACAACGAATAATTCGCAGTGGTTCAAATCAAATTGGGATCGAACGTCTCGCAATTGCTTGTAATTGGATTTTTTAGGCCATGCATCTGCAGGTACCCGCTCGGTCGCCGGCGGCATTCGATCGATCAAGTGCGGCATGAATGGCTAGCTACCGTCTTGTGTACTTCTCGATTATCACCCCTGCAGTTTTGGAACTTACCATACATAGAAGACTCCAAAGCTGTAAGGGTGATAATCGAGAATTCCGGGTGACGGTAGCTGGCCATTCATGCCGCTCTTGATCGATCGAATGCCGCCGGCGACCGAGCGGGTACCTGCAGATGCATGGCCTAAAAAATCCAATCACAAGCAATTGCGATTAAATAGCTTACATTAATAACTAGCAAGCTAGTAGTATTAATACACTAAATAACAAATGAAATTCTCAATTGGATTTGACTCGAATTAACAAAAAACGCAATCCAGCGAACACTTCTTCCATCGCTGTATAGGTGATAATCGAGAAGTACGGGGGACGGTAGCTGGGCCATTCATGCCGCACTTGGTCGATCGAATGCCGCCGGCGACTGAGCGGGTACCAGCAAATGCATGGCCCAAGAAATTCAAGTATAAGTATTCTCTATACTTTTGGTTTGCCAACCGTCGCCATCTTAGCTGATAATTTCATTTTTGCGAAGATTTTTTTTAAAATAAGTTTTTGTAAATTTTAATCGACTTATTTTCGCTGTTGCACAAATTCATTAGCAAAGATTAAATCCAAATTTAATAATTTTTAAATATTTTCTTGATTAGGAGGCTCAAGATAAAATAATTTCGGCAGAGCGAGCGAAGGAAATACTCGAAGCGAAATTAAAAGTCCGTGAACGATCTCTTATTCCAGTCTTAGTAAAAAGCACAACGATCAAACCTTTATCTCCAATCGACAAAAAGAAAAATACTCAAAGTTCATCTAATCAGGAAATCAATAAATTACATAAAATAAGCAGTGATGATGAGCCAGAAGAGGTATTTATAAAATAATCAAAATTGCAAAATGGTATTTTAACAATTTATAATCCATAGGAATGATGATTAAAATCTACTATTTTTATACATTTACGAGATTTTATATGTATATTTGCGAACGTTTATATTTTGAATTTTCAAATTCTAATCAACGTTTTAAAAGATTTATGTACATATTTTTATACATCGGCATTTTATACAATTAACCAATGTTGAATCTCTGGCTTTAAATTATATTTTAAAATAATTTTGTAATGGGATGCAAACTTACGACAGAGTTATTTAATGTCAATAATTATCTATTTACAAACTGTTTTGCAATTTTTTTACTTGTTTTTATGAGCTTTGGTCAACCAAATTACATAATTAATTATATCCATTTAAAAAACTTGATAAAATCAATAAAATTATCTGCACATTTTAAAAAGTCTTTTTTTTTATTTTAATTTTTTTAAAATGCAAAATTAATTAACAAAAATGGATTCCAGGTCCTTTACCACGCGCATTTAAAACCGACATTAAAAACGATGCAAAAGTCGCATCACCCGTGACGTTTCCAACAATTGCGGGGTTTTTACGTATCGTATGAACTGTTAAATTTTCACCATTCGGTAATTGCGGTCCAGTAACTTCGATTTCAACGATATGCAAATTTTTCAAACTGAAAAAATGATATTTTAAATTTTGACTTTTAATTTGCTAATTTCAACTTTACTTTGGATCCGAAATTAAGCACCCGATTACTCTATCAAAGCCAAGGTTGTGACCTGCAATTGCCGCTGCTGCCATTGTATTCACGTTATTCGGTGCTAAAGGACACAAATCTCGAATTGGGCCTGGAATTATTCGTTTTTTTAATATTAAATTTATTTGGAAATAATTAAATACCATTATATAATGTTACGGCCGTATTTTTAATTTCGGCGTTTTTCTCTTTCAAGTACCCATTTAATTTGAAACTGTTTGGATGTTTCGTCATTGTTATTTTGAGTTTCTAGAGATTTTTTTTATTTTTTTTAATTTATTTTTATTTTGCGAGTTTTTTGTACTTTTAATGTATTTCTATCGGCCATTCGGTAGATATCTTCGCCGCCCCATAATGCACCGCGTGGAATGTATAAACCGTGATTTTCCGATGCTTTTCGAAGTTTATTTTCCACTTCACGATTGGCTAAAGCCGTGGGTGAACCCATCTGCAAATTATTGTTTAATACGTTGTAATTAAAAGTTTTATCTGATTGTACCAAGTAATCGGCGTGTTGGAGGAAGAATTCGCCATATTTTTCGGTTATGCTCGGATGAGCGACTTCGATGATAAGATCGGGTTTCCTATATAAAAAAAAAAATTTAAATTATGTTCTGATTTTTTTAAAAAGTTAATTATAAAGACCTTAAAGTTAAGTTTTCTAAGTCTGTAAGAATTAATGATGGTTGTATCTTTCCTTCGAGTAATTCGATACTTCGATTCCATACGAAAACGAGCTCGAAATGCGAGTTTTGATCAATTTCTGATACGAGGTATTGACCTGTAAATAAAAATATTTGTTTTTTACATGTAATAAAATTTTTGTTTTTTAAACTAACCTAAATGACCAAATCCGACAATTCCAACTCTTCTTTTCGACATTTCTTAAATTATTAAATTTCATTTCATTTATCGATGTTAACTTTGATCGTCGCCATGGCAACGTCGTCATATACAAATGGCTGCCATATTTGCGTGGCTTTGAACGGCTTTTAACATTCATAAAATTTTTCATTCGGTCTAAGTGAAGAAGATTGCAAAATGGGTCCCAAAAAGAAGAAAGGAGGCGAAGAGGAAGAGTTGAGAAAACTGGAAGAACTTAAAAAATTATTTTTGAACGTAATTTTATACGATTATAAAATTTATTATCAAATATTAAAATTATTTATTTTCAGCTGAAAAGTGGTAAAGAAACTTCATTGGGCAGATTAAATGACTCGAAATTAGGCCACACGTTGCAATCGATGCTTCGCGATGTCAAAACAGAACAACTTTTTGCCGATGTTGAAGTGTTGAGTCAAGCATTTGAAAGAATCGTTGATCGTAAAAATCATGTGATTCGCACTTTGACCGAGGATATTCGAAAGGCCGAAGAACAGCATCGAATTTCAGTCAGTGGCCATATGGAACAAATCAACAAATTCATTGGTTTTTTTTTTCACACTTAAAAATTCTTTTCATTTAAACTTTTCATTCAAAACTTTTTAAAATTTTCCAGAAATCCAAAAACAAAGAATAAACGTCTTAGAGAAAGATTTCAACGGAACAAAAAACGATTTATTCGACGATTTTGGTAACCAAACGAACAAAATGGTTAAAAATCATGAAACTAACATGGAAAATATGGCTGATTTGAATTTCGCATTGGATAATTTATACATGGGTCTTGAAAACGAATACATAAGCGAATTCAGAAGTCGAGTTGATGAAATCAAAAATAGGGTAATTGATTAAACCAATTAAAAAAAAATCAAAACTTATTAAATTTGAAAATTACAGAACGCTGATGACAGATCATTGTTAAGAACCGAATTAGAGCATCAAATGGAACACATTTGGCAACAAATGCAATTAATTCTAAACGATTACAACGAAAACACGGAAGAAAGACGTAAAGTATACCACATCCTAACCGAAAAAGACGAGAAAAACGGAAAAATGATTAACCACCAAATGGAATTAATCGATAATAATTCAGTAAATTAAAAACAAACTCAAATAAATACATTTTAAAACTAAATTTAATTTCTCAGGAAATAATTTCAAACCTGAAATTAAAAATTGCCGAACGAATGGAAGAACATAAAAAAAATTCCGAAAGTTTAATCGAAGACTGCGAACGGATGAGAGGTCAATACATGACATTGAAAACACATTTAAAAAAAGTCGATCAACACCACAAACAATTATTAATTGAATTATCGAATATATCTAACGAAGTCACACTCAAAATCCAAAATTTAGTCGATCAAGTAAATTATAAAAATCTTAAAAAATTAAAAATTTTATTATTAATAAATTAATTTAATTTTAGGCCGAAAAAATAATCCGTTTCGGGGATTTATGTTCTAAATACGAAACCGAAGAAGAACGAATTATTCCATTTCCCATATCATCACTCACTGAAAATGAACATAAACAATTGAAAGAAGCCGAAGAAGAAAGTTTCCAAGAGCCTTTGGCATCGGTACGAATATGAATAAATTAAAAATAATTAATTTAATAATTTTTTTTTAGTTGCTTAACGATTACAAAGGTTTGGATCATTTTTGGCGAAGATATAATAAAGTTTTGTTGGATAAATTGTGTTTGGAAAAGGAACAAGAGATGTTAAAGGCCGAGAACGAACGATTGTGTCAAATGCTTAAACAATATCTCGAAAACATAACTGTACACGAAGGAACTATTTCCAGACCCGAAAATACTTTACTTATGGTCAATACCGAGATCAAGTTGCAGTTGAGTGTTTGTATTTTGTTTTTATTTTATTATTTTATATTTATAAATTTCTTTTTATTTTAGTTTTCAGTCGATTTCTTCATCCGAAACTCGAATCAGAAGATTTCCATCGGCTACTGTTATGGATGCTGCTTATTTAATTAAGCAGAGCACAGTTCCCATTTGCGATTCAATATTTTGATTCAAAATTGTATAAGTAGACAATGAAGCACGTGAATAAATAAAATTGAATATAAATTAAAATATTTTTGAATTAAATTTATTCCCGCCATTTAAAAGTTGTAACAAGCGCCGCGTAGTGACAATATGAAAAACTAGAGCAAAAATCACGTGACATCTCAATTTCTGTTGACGTTTTATCCACCGCCATTTGCCCTCGATCTTGGTACTGGTGTTTTCGTCGACCGGCAAAATATTTGACTAAGCTGTGGATTTCTTCATCAAATATGCAAATAACTCGTTACTAGAAGATTAGCCGCATTCATTTTATTTAGTTAAGCGACGTTTTAATCTTGAGTGCCCGAGTCACGACCAATTTACAAAACCATCAGGTAATTGAACGCAGTAGGCAAAGAGTTACGCTCCTAAAAACACATTATCGTCGTCTAACTCAAATATCGCACGTAAAAGCAATTTACGGCATTAGTCTCCATTCATTTAAACATTTTAAAATTAAATGAAAATAGTGAAAATTCAAATTTACGATACGAAAATTAATGCAATAGTAAAAAGTGAACGAAAGATACGCATTCCTTCAAGGATTAAGGCAGCTGTGGTTGAAAATATATCTGAAAAACTTGGCACACGAACCTTTTAGTAAAATTGAGAAATACTTGAAATTTATTTCTTTAATTTCTTAACTAAAATTCAACTTTTTCATTTTCCCAGCAAATTTTCACTCGGACTGATTTGTGTCACTCAAAATTCATTTCCTGAAACTCGAGTTGTTGACGAGGAAATTAAGAAATCGAATATTTCTACTATTTCTCGACCTTAAATTACATTAAAAAGTATATTTCGTATTTTAATATTCAATTTAAAAAAAAATTTAAATTTGATTTTAAAAGCTTAAAATTAACAAAAGAAAAAATTGGCAAAAAATGTGAATACGAAATTGGAATTTATCATATATCAAAAGTTGGAATTTAGCATTGATAAATATCAATAAGATTGAATATTACGTAAATTATCGACTTTTTAATGTGATTTTTTAATATTTAAAGATTTACATTGCATATTTCGATGATTTATTTTTAGTTCTTTTTCTTTTAATTATTCTTAATGTTGTTTATCGTTTGTTGCTGCTGGAGAAAATTAATTAGTTAATGCATCCAAGTGATTTTCAGTCAATTTTATTAGTATGAAAAATGTAATTCAGGATGTCAGATTTCCTTGTTTACATCTGCGAATATTTTCCTATTCAATTTTGCGCCATTTTTTTTCTTTTCTTTGAAAATTTAACGACTATTTTTAATTAATGCATTTTCCCGTTACAGATGGAGCATGAATCGGATCAAGAATTAAACAGTTTAGTAAAAATCCACGCGGATGAAATTTTTCCGAAGAAAGAAACGATCGTCGATAATCCATTGGATCCATCATTAATAGTTACTTTCCCACTTTTACACGGCGAATATGTTCCTTACCTCGGCAGAACGGCCGATGGTCTTATCGCCCTCTCCAATTACCGACTTTTTATCGACGTTAACGACACCTTTATTAACATACCGCTCGGGTTAATCGAACAAGTGGAAAATCGCGAAATTTTTTTTTTAGTTATTAATTGCAAGGATGCTCGATCTGCAAAGTAAGTTGTTCAAATCAAAAATTATGATGTCATATTTTTAACTATTAACAAAAAAATACCAAAATATGATGTATATCATTTTTATCGTTACGAAGTAGCTCAATAATGAGTGATTGATAATATTCTGAATAATGTAAACATATTTAGGTGTGGTTTTGTACTGATTGTGAAATGCGGATAAAAATGCAAAATATCTTTTTATATATTTTATTTTAATTGACCTGAATTCGAATTTTTTCATTTATTTAAAATACATTTTTATTTTTAAAGTATTGAAATTTTTGAGATTTCTGAAATTGTAGATGACTCATTACGTTGTGTTCTGTTCAATTAATTAATTTTTTTTTAAAATTTGCAGGTGTACTTTCTCAACTAATGACCAGTGTCTAGAATGGTACAAACGATTGTTGGCAGCAATTGCAGCGCCTAAAAAACTCGAAGATCTTTTCGCTTTTGCCTTTTACCGTTGGTGTTCCGAGGAAAGCAGAATGGATTTACACGCTTTATTATCGTCTGGTACCTCGTTTTTGTCTTTTTATAAGTCTTTAATCACAAATAAGTGACAAATGAATAATAAATCTCTGATAAGATAATTAATTGTATTTACTTTAAAAAAAAGAAATCTTATCGTAAAAGTCGGAGGTTATTTTTAAAGCAAAGATAAGATGTTTGTGTAATATTTTTTTTCTTTTTAAAACAAAAATTTAAATTGTAAATATTTTTTTAAAAAATAATAAAATAATTTCAGATGGAAGAGACGACGATATTACAATAACCAACATCAGTGGATCAAATCTTAGGATCGAATTTGATAGAATGGGATTCAATTCACGAATTTGGAGGATTTGGGATAATCAAGATCATGCGTAAGAAAAACATTTTTATGATTATCTACGATCCAAATTAAGTACAGTTACATTGAAAACTCAAATAGAAATAGGCGACCTTGAAATGTCATTTGCAATTTTTTTTTTTTTTTTTAATATTTCAAAATGAAATTACCTTTAATTGTATTTTGGGTGAAAAATGAGTTGAGAAGAGGAAAAACAAATTATTTACAAAAAAATAAATAATGACTACATATATAAAGGAAAAGAAATTGATATTTTTTACATTAATGGTTTAAAATTACGTAAGTGAACCGGCGCCAGTCTCTGTAACGATATACCATAGGCACAATCAACCAGCTGAAATGATAGACGAGATGAGTCATGATTCTGCCATTCACTTTATTTCCCTTTTGTTTAGTTTTGTCTATTAATTTTTTGAAAATATCAAAAATTTAAAAATATTTTTAAATTTTTAAAAAATTTTAAAAATTTTAAATTTTTTCCTGATGACCGATTTCAAATAATAATTAGATATTTTAAAATACTTTTTAATTACAGGAAAAGGAACTGTTTAAATACAATTTCATAATTTTCATAACTGATAAGAAAATTCCTAATTTAAATAAATATAAAAAGAAGAAAAAGTAATTTGAAAAATAATTTTTATATTCCACAATTTCCTGGTTTATTTATAGAACCAGATCCGTAACGTAGTACAAGTACTTAAATACACTTAATACACCATTCTTCCGGTTTTTAGGGTTGTGAAATTCATTGTATATTACACCTGCTGAGTTGGGAAAAATGCCTAAATGTGTTAGATAACTCAATTGATCGAAATTTATTCTTAATTATACTAAATTAATTTATTTTCTTTTAATTTTATTATCAAAGGTTATGCCCAACGTATCCGAAGACTTTTATTGTTCCGGCTTCAGTTAAAGATAAAGTACTAGAAAATGTTGCCAAATTCAGATCTTCTCGACGGATTCCTGTCATCGTTTGGAGGTTTAAAAATTTTTATTTTTTAATTAAAATATAAATTAAATAAAAAATTATTTTTTAGGCATCAGAAAAATGGGTGTGTTTTGGCCCGTTGCAGTCAGCCTGAAGTTGGTTGGTTTGGTAGACGAGATTCGAGCGACGAAGAAATGATAATGGCTATAGCTAAAGCGTGTAGTTTAGACACTCGACCTGTCCTTGCTGGTTCAGTCGAATCATCGACGACTGTCGACGATTCTCCAGCAGCTGATGAATGCGCATTGAATGATGTGGAAGAAGTAACGGAAGAGATGAAGAAAATGTTGATTTTAGATGCTCGATCGTACGCTGCTGCTGTTGCTAATCGAGCCAAGGGCGGCGGATGCGAGTGTCCGGGTATGAATATATTTTAAATTAAAATTTGTGATAGATTTTTAATTTTTTTTATATTTTTTTTAAAGAATATTACCCCAATTGCGAGATTTTGTTTATGAGTTTGGCCAATATTCATTCGATTCGTAAAAGTTTTCAATGTTTACGTACTTTGTGTTTCACGTCTGCCGATCAAAACGAGTATGAAAATTTTATTTTTTTAATTTTTATTATTTTTTAATTTAATTTTGAATTTTTTTTAGTTGGTATACGCAACTCGAAGGTACCAAATGGTTATCTCACATAGCTGGGTTATTGCGATCAGCAGTTATAGCCGTTAATGCTATCGATAGGGAATGTCGTCCGGTACTCGTTCATTGTTCGGACGGATGGGATCGTACACCGCAAATTGTGGCCTTGGCCGAATTACTACTCGACCCGTATTACCGAACTTTCGAGGTACCATTAAATAATTATTTTTTTAAATTAATAAAAATAATAAAAATATTAATTTTAGGGTTTTCAAGTATTGGTCGAACGTGAATGGTTGGATTTTGGTCACAAATTCGGCGATCGTTGTGGTCACGGATTGCAAGCTGAAGACACCAACGAACGATGTCCAGTGTTTTTACAATGGCTCGATTGCGTACACCAACTTATGAAACAGTATCCATGCGCTTTTGAATTTAACGAAGCGTTTTTGGTATTAAAAATTTTTTTAAAATTTAAAATTACATAATTTCACTTTCGATCGAAGTAAACAAGTTTTTAATAAATATTGTTCAATTTCACAGGTGAAATTAGTTCAGCACGCCTATTCGTGTTTATTTGGAACATTTCTTTGCAATAGCAGCCAGGAGCGAGAAACGCAAAACGTCAGCATCAGAACTTACTCAGTCTGGGCTTTTTTCAAGGTCAACCACAGTCGCTTCCGCAATTTTCTCTACTTGAATAAAGGCCAGGTAAAGTCATGCGTGACATCATTTTCCACTTTAACCATTCTAGTCACGAACAATCATGATAATTGTTTATAAACAAACCAATTTTGTTATTTCTTTTACAAAAAAAAATTTAAAGAATTTTTATTTTAAAAAAATCAGGTGCTGCGTCCATCGTGTCACGTGAGAGATTTACGATTTTGGTCCGCTCTTTACATCGCATCGCACGCAACGACCGAAGAAGTCGCTCCTTCTTCGTCGCCCTCCGAAACGGCTTCGGGAGACGTCTCATCCAAACTCGATCGTCGAGATGCATCATTAACCCGAACGAGGTCTTTTAACGACTTGACTTCGTATTGTGATCACGCGCCGTTACTAAGACAACGCCGCTCCAGCGACCCGAGCGTCAGCGACACGGCCAATCGCACTTTCACGCCCGACGGTGCACCCATCACCACCACCGACGACACCAACAACGACGACGTCATCATCAAACCAGCTCAGGATACAACAATCCCTACGAACAACGGCCGCATCTCGCCCGACACCAGCTCCGAATCGGACGAATCGACGGAAGAAACGAAAATCGGATTGACTTTACCAATACTTTCATCACCCGAACTGCCTCGAGAACGACCGGGACTCGTCGTCAGCACGTGCGAGAGTTCGACGGACACTTTAGTCGGCGATTTGAGCAATCATAGAGTCGAAACACCTAACGTTCACACCGTCGCGCGGTGCAAAAGCACTGCTTCACCGACATCGTCCTCATCAACCAACGTCTGCGTAACAATGTCGAACGGTTATCACACGAACGACGTGTGCTGTCGGACTAGGGAAAAGTGCCCTCATAACACCAACTTACACCAACAATCGACTGTGAGCACGAGCACCACTGACATTAGTGATTCGCACGTGTTCGGTTGCAACCCGTCGACCCGCGAATTCAACTCCGGTTTGAAACTGGGTTTGAACGGACAGAATCATGCATCGGTTTGGAGCCGGTTCCTGCCGTGCGCGCGGTGCTACTGCAACGTGAACGGCAAAAAACTTCCACTATTCGACCACAACAACACGGCCGCGTATCCGATAGAAATGAGCTCTGCAGCCGCTTCGGCAGCTGCCAATTTCAAACCGCCAGTCGCCACTAGTTGTCGCACGTCGGTTGGATCGACGCCGTTGCATTCGCGGACCCCGAGTTCGGGGTTCCCTGCCACTCCCAACGACGAAAGATCCATCGATTGCACCGTAACGCGAAGTTCGGCATTCGTTCCCAACACCACGACTTCAGCAAACGTCGCGAGGCAATTGGATGTTGACGGGTTGACTTTGTTCAAAGACGAAGTTCAACATCGATTGTATCAAATTGATGTGGCCGGGACGGTAAAATTGATTTTGAAAAATTAAAAAATTAAATTATTAATTAAAACAATTTTTTTTTTGTAGTTTAAAATCAGGGCGCTACAAAGGGAATTGGAAGCGGCGCATCGAATATTATATAACCACGTGATTCAGAAATGTGCGGGTGGACCTCAAGTTAACCATGAAGTAACCGATGAGGTCAATTTTAACGTCGACACTGACTTTAAATTTCTTTTACATTTTTATTTATTTATTTATGCATTCGTTTTTTTTTTATTTATTTTACTTTAAAAAAATTATTTTAAAAATTAAATATTCTCTGTGTGATTTTGCATTAAATTCTCAATTTTTAATTAGCTATTAAAATAGCAAAAATTATTTTAAAAAATTAAAAAAATTTTAATTTAATTAATTAAATAATAAAAATAAACGAATTCGTTAAATCGGAAAAAATTTAAATCTTTTGAGATTCTAATTAAAATAAAATTTAAATTTTGCAGGCATCTCTACCCGATTCGGTGGGCAGCGAGCACTTGTCACTAGGCCACGATAGCAACTCAGATGTCAGTTGGGAACAAGTAGACGAACACGACACCCATCCGACATTATGGGTGCCCGATCATGCTGTGACCAGGTGCACGGGCTGCGAAATCGAGTTTTGGTTGGGATGTCGACGTCATCACTGTAGGTGAGAGTCATTTTTATTATCGAAAAATTAAAAATTATTTTTAAATTTGTAAAAAAAAAATTTTTTCAAGGAGTTGTGGGAAAATCTTTTGCTCCGATTGCTCAAATCAAGTGACCCCAATACCAAACGAGCAACTGTATCATCCAGTTCGGGTTTGCTATTCGTGTTACGAGAAATTACGTGGTCAACGGTGTAGGCAAGCGGCTTTAACCAAATCCAACGCCATGACGACTAATCCAACTGCGACAGCCTCCAACTAGTCAAAAACAAATTTTTATTTTTTAAAAACAATACAATGAATTGGGTTTTGTTTATTTTTTGAATTTATTTTGATTAATAGAAGCAACTCAAACTGCCTTTAATTTCCGCTTTATAAATAGGAACAACATTGGTTTTGCGCTTTTTAAGCATTAAATAAAACCCTTTTAAATAAATTTTTTTCTTTAAATTTTGTTTTTATAAAATAATGATGCACTTAATTAAACAGTGTTAAACTCTTTTAATTTTTTTTTTTAGGTAAAAAAACGAGCAAAAATTGTTTTTGAAAATAATTTAAGTTGGCTTTTTTTAAAAATAAAATACAATAAAATTTGTCATTTTTGTTAATTGTTGTATCTTTTGAAAATGAAAAAAATGTCATTTTTGTGTTTTATTCATTTTTTTTCGAGTGGAATTTTCATTTTTTGTAACTCGTAAATTTTATTTTTCCTTTTTTTAATTGTTGTGATGAATCCACGGCTTAAAAATTTGTATTATTTTTCTTTTATTTTTTTCAATTTTAGTTTTTAATTAATTTTAATCAAGAAAAAAAATATTTTGAAGAAAAAAAAAATAGTCAAATTTAACCAAAACCAATGTTTATAAAAAAAATGCATTTTCAACCCTTTCTGTACTTTAATACAAATTTGTATATATTGTTTGAAGATATGCTACAATTTTAGTGTGTTCACTATTTGCAACGTTTATGTAAAAATACTTAAAAAAGATATAAAAGGAAAAAAAAGTTTGTAAACGAGAGATGTGATTACAGTTGAAATGGATTTAAATCCGGATTAATCCCATTGGCACTTGATTATGAAATTTTTATTTTATTATTTTGTCTTTCTTAGGGTATCGAAATAAAAAAAATAATTATTTTTCGGAATATTCTAATTTTATAAATACCAATTGCCAAAAAAGCCATTGAAAAGAAGGTAAATTCTACTAATAAATTGTACAAATCTGGCAATAAAAAAAACCAGCTTGCAAAATTAACTTTTTTATTTCCGTTTCCTCTTTTTCTTGTTCAAAACTTCATTTTCTTCATTCGTTTCATCTTCACTAATCTCTCGACAAATGTTCTCGTAAACTCCTTTCTTCTTTAAAACCCATTCACTTGTGACTGCAACTGAAGAAAATTTCTCCATTTCATCGTCATCATCTTCTGAACTCGAATAATTTTCATTTTTACGTTTTCTTTTGCTTTTATTGTCATTTCGCGATTCGTCGTTTTCGATTTGACACGGTTTTGTTGAAGTTGAAAATAGTTTAATTAATTCTTCGTTGGTTTTTTGTTGTTTCCAGTGTTTTGGGTTTGGAAAATCGGTGCGAATTAACGATCTGTTTTGGGATATAAAAATTAATTAAGTTTTAAAGAATTTAATTTTTTTCAATTTACTCATTCAAGGTCTTTGTTAAGTGCTTGGCTACGTAAGCTTGAAGTCCACTCGTTATACCGTCAAATAAATAATAACTGTCCTTTGATGACTTGCAGGTATCAGTTTTCTTTCTGTGTTGTTTTAAATGATATTTTTAGTTTTTATTTTTATTTGTCATTTCGGTTTTTTTACTCTGATTTTTTATTTTCTGAATATGGATTAAAGTCTGGGTCGATCGCACTCGCAAATTTAATTTTATCGTTTTCTCTACTAAAATTAAATAATTGTTATTATTTTTCATTTTAAATTTATATTTAAAACAATTTACTCGTTGTCCCTCATTTGTTTACGAACAATCTCCATCCATTATTTGTAACTTCTCCGACCGGTTGTTTAAATATTCACCAAGTCTCCGCAGTTAATTAAAAATTTTTAAAAAAGTATAAAATATAAATTATGCTTTTATAACTAAAGCACTGAAAAAATAATTATAAAATTAAGTTCGATAACCAACTTTAAAATAAATTTTATCGAAAAAACCATTAAACGCGAAATCACTCCATAACCGCGCATGTCCTATGAGCGCCATTTTGGTAGGTGAAAATTTTTATAAGAAGGAACATACACTACCTTATTATTGCCACAGTTAACTGAATGATTTTCTCCAAGAAACAACGCTACCAAGACCAGTACGTAAAAAATAAATCACATAACACAACAAACAAAATTTCAAAACGAAAACCGCAACCGATCGACTAAAAAACATTCGATCAAAGACTCGATTGCACGATTTTGCAACATCCTAAAATCAAACCAAAAACTCACTCCCAAAATTCCCAACCAAAAAATAAATCCCAAAATCCCCTTAAATCCCCAACCCCTAAATCAATCCCAACACCCAAATCCATTTTAAAAAACCATAAAAATGACAAAAACTCATATTTGAATATCCTAAGCCTAAAGAAATTATTTGAAATTTTTAATTTGAATTTTCTTTTATTTACAGGAAATCTTGATGTAAACTAGATTAGTTTTTGGTGCCCTGACTTTTATGTCTGGTTGTAAAGGGGCACCCTTAACTGCCAGCATCTCAGCATGCCCTCCTTGCCAAGGTTCATTTTTAAATGAAAAAATGTCAAAAAAATATAAAACTTTTAATTAATAAAATATTTATTTTAATTTTAACAGACCAGGAAGTTTAAAAGATCCAGAAATAGCTGAATTATTCGATCGGGAAGACCCTGATAAAATCTTTGTTGATTTACGAGAAATTGGTCATGGCAGTTTCGGAGCTGTTTATTACGTTTGTTTTACATTTTATTCACATTTTTATATATTTTTATATCTAAAATTTTTTTATAAAGGCTCGAAATGTCATCACGAAGGAAATTGTTGCCATTAAAAAGATGTCGTACACGGGTAAACAATCTGCCGAGGTATTTAAATATTTTATTAAAATTGTAAATTTAAATATTTAATTATTTTTTTTTAATTTAAAATTAGAAATGGCAAGATATTATTAAAGAAATTAGATTTTTGCATCAGTTGAAGCATAGGAATACGATCGATTACAAGGGATGTTACCTAAAAGAGCACACCGCATGGGTATTTATTTATTTAAATATTTTTTTTTAATTAAATAAAATTTTAAAAATGTTCATTTTCAGCTGGTGATGGAGTACTGTTTAGGCTCCGCTTCTGATATTATAGAGGTACATAAAAAGCCATTGAGGGAAGAAGAAATAGCGGCGATATGTCAAGACGTGTTGCAAGGCTTGGAATATCTTCATTCGATGGGAAAAATTCATCGAGACGTTAAAGCTGGCAATATTTTACTCACTGAAAACGGTACAGTTAAATTAGCCGATTTTGGTTCGGCTTCTATCGTGTGTCCAGCCAATTCCTTCGTCGGTACACCCTATTGGATGGCGCCCGAAGTCATTTTAGCCATGGACGAAGGCCAGTATGACGGCAAAGTGGATGTCTGGTCGCTTGGCATCACGGTTATAGAATTAGGTATTATTTAGTTAAATTTAAAAATAAAATTTTATTTTGAAAAATGGGATTTTTCAGCGGAGCGTAAACCTCCCTACTTCAACATGAATGCCATGAGTGCCTTGTACCACATAGCGCAGAACGATTCGCCAGTTATAAGTTCGGGTGATTGGTCTGATACACTTAGACATTTCGTTGAGTCGTGTTTGCAGAAAAGTCCCGCGGATCGACCCACAGCATCGCAGTTATTAAATGTAATTTTTTTTTAAATTTTATTTATTTAATATTTATTTTAATTTATAAATTTGTATTCAGCATCAACTTATAGCTCGGACCAGACCGTTACATGTAATCATCGATTTAATCCACCGTACTAAAGCAGCAGTGCGCGAGCTCGACAATCTGAATTATCGTAAAATGAAGAAAATTTTAATGATCGATTCCCTTGAGAACGAAACGACAGCGTGTGAAGTTGAAGTTGAATCAACGGTGAGATTTTAGAATTTTTAAAAATAAAATTAAAAATATTAATCGAATCTTGCAGGAAGACGATCAAGCGGGCGGAGATAGTTCCAAATCGAATAGCATTACTAGCACTCAGAGCATTCAAAGTGGAGGAGTGTCTGCAAGTAGCCAAAGTAGCAGCACGAATAGTCTTCCACCAGCCGATGACCTGCAGTGTTACCCTCCCTCCATACGAACGAGAGGCTTACGGCATTCCTTGTCGGGCATCAGCGCTGGTGACGGAGCGACCAATAATTTCGCTACGATACGGACGACATCGATCGTGACGAAGCAGCAAAAAGAACATTTACAAGAAAGCGAAATGAACGAACAAATGTCGGGATATAAACGCATGCGAAGGCAACACCAAAAGCTGCTTATTCAAGTATAAATCAATAATTTAAATTTTTTTTTAAATTAAAAAATTTATTTTTGTAATTTATTTTAAAGTTGGAGGAAAAATGTCGTCAGGAGATGGAAGAACATAAACAAAAGTTGGATAAAGAATACGAAAATCTTTTGCAACAATTTTCGAAGGAACTCGAGAAATTGCAGACGAAACATCAACAGGAACTCGAGCGAAAGGTTTGAAAAAAGATTAATTTTAAAAATTTAATTATTAATTAATTTAATAAATTAATCAGTTAAAACACAATTTGGCGTGCGAACGAAAATTGATGAAACAAATTCAGCAACAACAAGAGCAGGAAATGAAGGGCTTCCAAATACAGCAAAAGAAGGAATATAAACTAAATAGAGATAGGATGAAGAAAGTGAGTTTTTA
>JAQFZU010000195.1:0-39515 GCA_034696185.1 Henia vesuviana | reverse complement strand
TGGTTTCGATCTCTGTCTGATTGGCGTAGATATGATGTCATCTCTAGGTAACCCGGAGTTACGTAACGAGATGGAATGTTGTTTGCTGCCATACTGTTCCATCTAAGTACTTAGCCTTATGCTAAGCCTCCAGTAGCTAAAATGCATTAGAAGACTAAAGTACCCATTTAATAATTTCCTTAAAACATTTTCCAAAAATTACTATTAACTCCACTTTTCAGTGAGTATAACTTGACTATAATTAATCAAAAAAATAATCTTCTAGAAGATTTAAACGAACAGTTAAATCCAATAGAAAATTCTTATATTAGAACAACATATTTTCCGAAACTATCTTCTAGAACTTTTCAGCCAATACAACCATAGCAAAAATGAAAAAAATAATAATAATAATAATAATAATTTAATGTTAAATATGAAATCTTAATAAAACACAGTGGTAAAACAGTTATATTGTTAAAGCCATTCATTTTGTTTAATCAATCTTATGTCTTAGAATAATTGAATTATATTACTTTTCAATCCTTAATCATTTTAGCACCATAAATAGATTACAAAGGCTGGCCAATTCCAAATTCATAATTCGGATCATCTTTACATTCTCACAAGTAAGCTAAATTAAATGCAAATTACAATTCCTCTCGAATACCCAAAACTCGTCATTACAATTGCTATGTCCTTCTCAACCAGCCGTATCAAACGGCACTATCTTGACGTCTTACGTGTCGATTGACCGATACTGATCGAACAGATTGTGAAGTAGTGAGTACGCAATCGGGAGAAGGTAAAGCCGCACGACCACCTTTCACACTGCCAGTCAATGACGTGTAGGTCGTATTGAAAGTCATCTGTCGGTCGAGTTTATTCCGCTTGGTATCTCTCTGGCTACATTTTAATACTCTAATGAACGCTTCACGAAATTTCGAGCTCATCACATTATACAGAATCGGATTGATGGCTGAATTGATATAGAACATGGTACGACAGAAAAAGAGCACGTTGTAATATGTCTCTACACCGACGCTTTCAATTTGCTCTTCGCTCGTGAAAATGATCCAAAGAGTGAACATTCGAAACGGCAACAGACACACGAAGAAAAATATGACGACGGCTGCCAACATCGTAACCACTTGACGCCTGGCGCGCATATTCATTGTGTCGCCGAGACGAATACCCATCGTAATCGTTGGGCCTACAATTAAATGGCGAGTGATGACAGTGTAAATGATTATGAGGATAAGTAAGGGTAAGAAGAAAAGAACGGTTATGACAGCGGTGAAATACATTTTGCGCCAATCGCTTCGAACTTCCATGACGCATACGGGGACTATGGAGGTGTCGAGATATTCTCGCCAAGTGTATTCGGTAATTGCCAATACTGGGCTTGTAGCCAAGCTCGCCAATATCCAAACGAGAGTTATAATTATGCAGCCGCGAAGTTGGGTCAGTTTGTAACTAGCTGTTAAAGGTTTGCAGATGGCGTAATATCGTTCGAAACTGATGGCGAGAATTGTTAGAACAGATCCGTGAGCCATTGTAAGTTCTAGGAATGGGACTGCTTTACCTGGAAAATAAAAATTGAAATTAATTTGGAATTTAAGAAAAAATCTGCACATTAATTTGGAATTTAAGAAAAAATCTGCATATTAATTTGGAATTTAAGAAAAAATCTGCATATTAATTTGAAATTTAAGAAAAAATCTGCATATTAATTTAGAATTTACGAAAAAATCTGCATATTAATTTGTAATTTAAGAAAAAAATCTGCATATTAATTTGTAATTTAAGAAAAAAATCTGCATATTAATTTGTAATTTAAGAAAAATTCTGATATTAATTTGGTTCGGTGAATACCGCGTTAATTTGATTCAAATTTAAAATGACAAAATTACTAGAAATTACAACGCCGAGATGTGAATAAGATTAGAGAATTAAATTTTATTTTGTTTAAAAATACCATTGAAAAAAAACAAATTTATGAAAAATTAATGAATTAGTATTTTAGTTTACACGTTATCCGAATTATCACATTGTGACTTTTTCATTTTAAAGTTAATAAATATGAGTAAATGAATTATAAATTAATTAACTTATTACATTCCAGCACTAAATTCGAGTTATGTAAATTAAATTGATACAATTAAATTGATACGGTCAATTGATAAGAAATTCAAATGTTTCAAGATGTCTTATCGGTAAATAATGACTAAAACATGATGAATAACTAAGTCTTCCATCACTGTCAACAATACAATTTATTTAAATTCAGTAGTAAAAGAATTTTATACTTCTCGAATTGATCGTTCGAATTGATTTTCTAAGCTTGAAAAAGTAATTGTAATGTTGCATTGCAACCCTTGGGCTTTTTTATCAAAATTAAATTGTAAATATTGTCGCTAAATTAATTAATTTTTTCTGAATATTTTTTTCAAGCGCATTTAAAACTTTTTTTTTTATGTTTAAGTCGTCCTTTAAATAATTTCTCATTTGTTCTGCAAAACGGTGCAATTTATATATCTGAAATGCCCGAGATGCCAATCTAAATGAGGGCTTGTTTTGTATGTTTATTAATAATAATCAGCAAAAAACTAGGAAGTACGTACGATACTGCGCAGGTGCTTATTTGAGGTCTACGCACTATGGTTTTATTATAATATCATTACTCCCGCATAGATAAATGATAAAACAAACTATTTTAAATTTTTTTCTGAACTTATTTCCATATAATTTTATCTGGAATTTTGTGTAAATTATTCAAAAAAAATTTTAAGAATTGTTAATTTTTTTCGTTTGTTTTAAGATTGTGTTTGAGAGTGAGTAAATTTCCAAAATATTTAATTCCCTAAAAATTTTTCTCATTTTTTTTAGATGAAAGAAATTTATTTTACTTTTTATGCAAGTGGACTACAAAATCAATTTCTTGATTCAATACAGTCCCAGACCAACACGTGATTCTATTTTGTCGTCGTTTACATTTATTCAATTTTCAATCGTATTTGAATTGTGCATGTTAAATATAGAATTTGACAACTGCTTTATTTTTATTATAGGGGTAGTATTGCTTTATCAGACATCTAATTTAAAAAAAAATTTTTAAAATGTGCTCTCTTTCATCCTTCGTAGTTCTGTAAACTAACATATCATGTCAGGATTTCAACCTCTCAATGTCACCAGAACGACATCAGTTTATTGCCTCTTACACATGGATATACGAGAAGAATGGATTCCGAGATGAGTTATCGAGTGAATTCAGCGATCCACCCCGCATTCTATCTTGAAATTTTTCAATTATCTAAGAATTCAAACCTTCAAAACTCGAGTTTCACTATTAGCACGAGCAAAATAAACACAACGAGACTGAAAACACCTAGCAATTTCCTTTAATTTTACTGTAAAAGTCATAGTTTTTATGAAAACATTAATCACAATTAAAAAATTCTAAGAATTGTTTATTTAACCAACACCACATTAAATATTCATTAGAACAACTCTTCGAGAAATATTTTAAAAAGTGTAAAAAGTTTACGAGCTTTAAAAACACAAGTATTAAAATATCAAGGGACTGTTTGCTTTGCTATATACGTGCAATTGGAGATTCGCTCTATCGATTATTCTTCTTATTCAAAACATAAAATCTTTAAAAAAAAATTAATTTTAATTTGCGTTAGTTTTGCATGTGTTTTTTGATCGAATTTGTTTCAGTACTATTTCATTCGAAATCTAATAAAACATTTAATTAAGTTTCGCGTTAAACATAATTACGCTGTGAAATATCATTTACTTAGTATTTGACCGCAATTAATAACTACGAAAAAAACTTATTTCGTGTTTGTTAATTACTTTAATTTTAAATGAAGCGAAAATTGTCATTAATATTATCACTAATTTATATGTAAGACAAATTAAAGTGTGTCTCATAAATCACTGCGCAATTTCAAATAATGAAAAAGAAAAAATTGCTTAATAACAGCCGCTAACTATTACATAAAAAAATATTAGTTCTTTCCTCTGCATTTTCAAATCAAACTTCAAAGCAATTGCTAGGAAAATTTATTAGCCTAAAGACTGAAGAAAAAAATGTCTTTTAAAACTCCATTTGTGGCATTTTATTGTTAGCTTTTCATATTTTACTTTTCTTTGACTATTAAAACAGTAAATAAAAAAAATTTTGTCGTATAAGACTTTTTCATCTGAAAAAATTCCCCAGTTAATTCTGAAGTTCATATTTGCTTTCAATCTGACATTAAAATGCAAAAAAAAAAATATGACCAACTGTTTATAGAAATTAATGGTTAATGAAGAAACCTTATAAGTGCCCACTGAAATCAAATACAAATAACAAACAACATTAATAGATTCTTCCAAAACTAATTAACGGTACTAAGATGAAATAGTAAAAAAAAAAAAAAGTTAATCACTTTATCAGTAAATGAAAATCTCCAAATACTGGAATTTAATTAAATGTTCAGTAAATATTGAAATTAATGACTCACAATATAGGATGGAAATGAATTCACAATTAAAGATAAATTAAAATCCTCATGAAATTTCGCTTTTTTAAAACGAAACTTCATAAAATAAATTTATCTTAAAGATTTTAATGTTGATTTCAAATATGAATGTTTATTTTTAATTTACAAATTTAAATTACATAACTATTTCTATGTAGCTCCGAGATTGCTCAATTTAAGTGAAGAAATTCGTTCGTTTTACAAAAAAAAAAAAAAATTAATCTTTGAAGCACCATAAATTATCGCGCTTTCAAGAGTTCATGCTACTTGCCAATGAAGCCATTTATAGGCGATTATTGACAGGGATTCGTAAATGCAAGTCACGTATTGCTGTATTATTCAATTTCATTTCTATTCGAGCATGTTTTTTCAAACTCGTAATAAAACCTGAATTGTTTCGAGCATTTCCTTTCTTTACGCTTCAGCACCATCTGTTTACACTCAGACGTGTATTCCATCAGAAGTGTGTTTTGTTTACTTTTTAGACCCAACTTCAAGTTGGCAACTTTCACTTACATATCGACTTCGGTTTATTTTTGGCAATTGCCGCATATTGTATTGCAATTGCTAATTCTCTCAATTTACTTTAAAAAAAAATTAAAAATTTCATAACAAATTATGAATCAAATTCAAACTTACACATGACTTCGCCCAAGATCCACGATTCCGGTTTTGCCGAATGAATTTCAACAATGACCGTAGGCATACAGACGAGCAAAACTAACAAATCGGCCACGCTCAAGTTGACGAGAAACAGATTTGTTGAGTTGCGCATGTCTTTATTCTTCCAAATGACCAACGGCACGAGCAAATTACCAAACACTCCAACCATAAACACGAGACCGCAAAAGAAAGTTGCGTTTATCCTGATGTAGTGTGGAAGTTGGAGCGTGTAGTCGTTGCCTTCGTCCAAAATTCCCACTCCACTCTGGATCCCGTCCTCGCCCCCGTCGCACTCCCCATCTGTGGTCGTAGTGCTGTCACTTTCGTTCATCTCACTTTGAGGTAAGTGACGAAATAGCGCTCGGAGTCGCGGTTCGGCATCAATGCGGGCGCATGCTGGTGACAAAGTTCATGTGAAAAAATAAGGATGGGTCTGCTCGGACAAGCGATACTCCGTCGGGTTATCGGAAGATGGCGCGCATTCGAAACTTGTTGAATCGAGCAATGAGTGGATGAGAAAAAGGTTTGTGCGTTAACAGTTGCTTAGCAACCCTACGAAAACCCACACAAAAGTCAAAACTTCTCAATGGTATTCGAGAATCCGGGAAAGTAATCAAATTTTCACTAGTTTTTTTTGAAAATATAAATTTTCTAATTAGAAATTTGATACCAGAAATTGATCGTTGTGAGTAAGTAAATATTGGCATCTCCATCAACTTCACGCCGAATTGATTATTGTTAACTGAGAAGCATTATTGATTTTTCCCAAAAATCGGAAACAATCATAATATTAACTTATATTACTAATTTTGTAATTGGTAATAACATTATGAGATGAAATCCGCCAAGTAACTTAAATCACAAAATAAAACTATTTGTGCAAATACTGCAGAACTGGAGTTTATGCAAGTTGTTTACTGTAAAACTGGAATCCTCAAACAAAAGAGAATTAAAATGGATCAAATAATATAGGAAGAGATTAAATTCATTTTTTCAACTAAAAATTCCGAAATGTCATAACGACATGGCGTAATTTTATCTCAACCAACATATTATTAGCGAATTCTGAATGAATTCAACTTCATTTAGGTGTTATTATGCAAATCTAATCCGAATTGAAAATCACATCATTCGATTTGATAGCTTCTTTATCATAAAATTAATTATAAGCTTAATTTTAGTCAATAACCAAATGCAATAGAATAATGAATCTTACAAAATTAATAAGTTAAAAAAAAAGTGTTAAAAAACAACATTATCTTTAATTGAACTTTTGACCTAAAAAAACTTTAATAAATTTTAAAATATATTAAAAATTTTAAATTTTACAAAAATAATATTGGACTCTCGAATCAAAATATTTTTTGATGCGGCTTCAGATCAAACGATCAGTTTCAAATCACTTGAAAAGGCTTTATGTAAACATTTTATTTGAATTTGAAAAACTTGTATCCAATCACAATCCAATATTATAATTACCACAAGCAACGTGAAGCTTAGTTGTTTCAAGAAAAGCCAATTACAATCCAAATTCAATTTTGCGTCTACTCACAAAAGAAAAAAAGACATCTTATTAAGTAACCACTATCTTGTCAATCCCCGGAGCTTAGCATAGCGGGAAGCGAAATACAACAAAAAAAGAATAATCCACTAAATAGGCTGATTCAACAATATAATTTCATTCTTCTGGAATACCATTCGACATTGTTTCTAAATTTTAAATTTAGTGGCAAATCACTCCTTGCGATTCGCTCTTGAATCCTGTAAAAATAAAATAAAACAATTCGAAAATTCATCTGCAAATCAATTTGTGATATAAAAATCTATAGGTGCAAGAGAAAATGTGAAAATGGTTTGATAAAAATTGTAATAAAAGCAAGCTGGGACTCGTAAACAGCAGGTGGTATTTCTCACAGTTATTTGCTTACGTATCTCATTCGTCAACAATAATGGATGGGTGAATCAATACAATCAATCTCATGGTTCGAAAAGTCCCTTACAAAAATGACCAAAGATTTCTTGAAAAATTATTCAGCCCTTAAACGTATCACAGTGTATTTAAATGAGCGAAATAAATTTGATTTGATGTTTCTGCTTGAGTTATTAATTAACAAAAATTTTTATTTTGTCATTTACTTTGTTATTGCAGAATCACTATATATAAAAACGACATTACTCGAATTCTATATCATGACATTTTTACATTCCTTATTTATTACATGTGGGTTAATTTCCCCTCAGCGATTAAAGTTTGATCATTTAACATTTTTATATCTGTTGTTGTACTGACCGAGTATAAAAGACATGTTTCTCTGAAAAGCTTTCCGATTTGATGATTGGTAAACTTACAAGGCTAATCACCCAATATAAAAGGACGATCATTTCATTTGATCCTAGTCCAAATACTCCAAAACAAAGCTCAGACTTTGACCGAGATGAAACCCGCATCTCTTGACTCGCAATAATACAGCTGACTGTATTGACGTTAATTATTTAGTAAGTAAAAGAAATTTAAATAGTTTTCTCAATTTAGAATAATTTTACGTTAATGATACAAAAAAAAACTCACTCTCAAAAGTAATAAATTTTAGTTTATTATAAGAATTTTAATTGAGTTTTTAAAGTCTGTTTAAAATCTAAATTTCAATTGTAATTATTTCCACTACATTTGCATATTGTATATTTTAAACACATGCTATCATAACAATGATAAATTGAATTAGATTCCCACCAGAAAATATCAATATTTTGACCAAACATTTGTTTTGGATAAACATAGCCTGCAATTGAAAGTTTACGATTCAGTAGATATCAATCAGCGCAGAGAATCATTAATAATCATTAAGAGATCATCAATAACGACTAGAAATCGAAATCACCATTAGGTTATGTGAATTGAATCTGAGAAATCTCATCAATAACCATCAAAGAATTGCAACATGAAAATTTTTTTAACTAAGAAAAATAGCTCATTAATTGTAAATATATCAAAGTTAGAGTGTAAGAAAACATAACAACCAAAACATTCGACTTAGTAACTAATAACTTGCATTGCATCAGTCATGTATTTATAACTAGTGAAAAACCGGCGATTCACTCCCATTGAATTCATCAATTGTTTTTTTGATAATTATTTCTTTTTTGTCTCTGGTTTTATATATTATTTTAATAACCGGTAGACTATATTTTTTATTTCTTTGTTTGGTGCTAATGAGGATAATTTTTTTGAGCTGCTGACTATTGAGCTAATCTGAGTTGCCCATTGTTGTAGAACTAACAAATAGTAAAGATTAGCAAAATTATTGTAAACCAGCAATTTATGTAAATTACGTATAAAATATTTTTAGAAATGAGAACTAACGTTAAAACCTTGTTAGGATGATAGAACTAATGTTTAGTGAAGATTAGCCAACATTGTTGCAGAACTAACAAATAGTAAAGATAAGGCAAAATTGTTGTAGCCCAACAATTTATGTAAATTCCGTATAAAATATTTTTAGAAATGAGAACTAAAGTTAAAACCTTGTTAGGATGATAAAACTAACGTTTAGTGAAGATTAGCCAACATTGTTGTAGAACTAACAAATAGTAAAGATTAGCCAACATTGTTGTAGAACTAACAAATAGTAAAGATTAGCCAAAATTGTTGTAGCTCTGCAATTTATGTATATTACTATAAAATATTTTTAAAAATGAGAACTAACATTAAAACCATGTTGGGTTGATAGACCTAACCTAGAACTAACTGTTAGTGAACATTAGCCAACATTGAGCCACCATACTTAAGTTATTATTAGCCCATTTTTTTCCTAAACTGCTTGTCAGAATGAAGATTCCACTTAAAGCACAAGGCAATTCTTATTTGTTGTTTTATCCATTATAAATAGAAGTTCTTAAAGCTACCATTACTATAACCACAGATTTATTCTAAATAAAGTAAGCTAATGATTGTTCAGTGTGTTTATCAAACCAGTATGTTGCGATTTAGTGGATTGCATTTCAGCTTATTGCAAAAATCACAAATAGATTTTTAGCATAATATATTAAAGCTTTTAGTAAATTTTTCGTTTAGTAGATAAACATTAAATTACTGTTTACAATGTTACACAATAATTTGTAACCTACTTACCACTGTTGATACACTTTTTTCTCCAATTTGCACCGGCTTCAAACGAAATTCTACCAAATTAACCATTTGATCCATACGTTCCATTAATCGTGTTTCTAAAGCTTGCAAATGGTTTTCTATGCGAGACCAAAGGCGATCCTCAACTGCAGAAAGTTCATGTCGAACAATATTCGTCAGTAAGGAATTTAAATCATTTCTAAATTCAAACACAATATTTAATAAAAATTTAATTCAAGTTTTATTTGAAATAAGTTTATTCTTACCCTTGAACAATATTGCCATCATTTGAATGTGCTTTCAACCGTTTATACGTGTCACTTTCTACAGTGTTTGTATCACCACTTTCACTAATCACATTGTTCTTATCAGAATTAAAAGTTTTAAACAATCTAATCATTTGTTCCATATTTAAACTTGAAGCAGAATTTGCATTTGTAAAATCTACATTCGTTCGCGATGACTTAAGAAAATCAGCAAACTTTTTGGCTTTATTGGATATCTTATCCTCACATTGATCAATGCGATCTAGTATTTTATTCAAGTCCAGATTCGAATTGGTCTCATGTGACATTGTTTGAACCATTAACGTTATGCCATAAACCCAAACTTGTTGCGGATTAGGTAATGAAAGTAACTAAAGAAAAAAAAATTAAATAATTAATTAAATAATGAATTTTAAAGTTTTTAGTTACCTTAATAACACACGATTTTAAAGCATTGGGAAAATGGATAATTGCTTTATAAACCGTGAATTCATCAATTTTTGTCACAAAATCCGAATTCGCAGTTAATATATATTCGCCTTTGTCATTATAAAATTCTATATTTTTTGCTTCAGATATCTGAAAAAAAAAGAATTAAATAATTTAAACAACTGGATTTCTAAGTTGACAGTTTAAAAGCATAATCTACCACAATAAGTTGTTTGTAGCCAACATTCGCCTCGAATTCGTTTAATGTGAGTGTACATTTGCTTTCCTTGTTTTCATCTCGTCCTAAATGCACGCATGATTCGAATGAAACGTCATCTAATTCATCTTCACTATTAATTTATAATACACACATTAATTATACCGTTACTTGAAACGATTTGATATTTTTTTTACCTGTCGCATAAATTACTCTTGCATGACACAGCATCATTCAGGCTTCTGTCATTTAAAATCAACCAATTGCATCTCACATCGCAATTGATTTTCGCCATCAATAAGCTTTTAAAAATTGATGCAAACTTTTCCAGTGCATTTATTGATGAAAAATTACCACTTTTGTAATTTGTTAATGTTTGGATGGGAAAGAAACTTCAGCCAACCCGAGCGATCCAGTCTTCCACTTCACGAATGGCATTTTGGGATTGAATACTTGCGCCCTCTAACTAATGACACAAAAATGTCTATCAGCAGACGATGGATTTTAAAATCAAATTCCTTTGTTAACGTTCAACTTGCTTATTATTTTTTACTTTCGGCATTAGTAGAGTATTATTAATTAAATTGATCGTTTTAATTCATAAGTACAATAGACAAACGTATGAAATCATTCTGCAGCAGATCATTCAATATTATAAAAGTTAATAAACATTTATTTCTCTAGCATCTATAACTATAATCATATTAATTACTTGAAATATTTCTTACATTTCCTCCCATTCGTATTTCCAATCATATATCACATTTGAATTCACATGTGGCTCCTTAGTTTCAATTAATTTTAGTGCCTAAATTTATGTTAATAGATAATAATTATAAACAGATAAAAATCATTACTAACAAAAAATTCTTTAAAATTAAATCGTCGTCAGATCTGTTTTAATTGTTTTAAGAAATTCTTTAAATCAGTATCAAAAATTTAAAAAGTTGACGTCTAATTTTTAAATCCGTCATTTAATAAATTTTATAAAACAAAAAATTACGCATTCTTTTCAGTAACTGAACCATCAGCTTCACCGAAATAAGCTTTTTTTGCCAAACCAACAAAAAGTCCAGTTTCAACAACTCCTGGAAACATTTTAATAATTTTGTTCACTTTATCCCAATCGTTGTAAACTTTATCAAATTGCCAATCGAGAATGAAATTTCCATTGTCCGTAATCACTGGTCCCTTAAAAAATGATTACTTTAATATATTTCGGATAATAAATTACTGGAAAATATACTCAACAGCTTTCATTTGCGCCATTCTTAAATTAGCGGTACCACCCAAACTCTTCAATCTGTGCATAATTGGAATATAAGCCATTGGAATTACTTCAATAGGAATGCCTTTAAGCCAATTTTCACCAAGATTTTTCGAATTTTTCCTAGATTAAAAATAAAAGCAATTTAAAAAAGCTTTATGCTAACATTTAAGCTAAGTTATACCGATAATCGGCAATGACAATGAATTGTTTAGCACAAGCAGCAATAATTTTTTCTTGAGTTTGACATCCTCCACCACCTTTAATAAGTGTTAAATCGGAATCTGCTTCATCTGCCCCGTCAAATGCAACATCCAACTGGAAAATATCAATTTTTAGTTAACAAAAAAAATAAAAATAATTTAATAATTATTGAAATAATTCTTCAGTTGAAAGAAATATATAATTTCTTACTTCTGGATATTCGTCAAGGGTTGAAAGTTTCAATTTGCTTTCCAAAATCAATTGGCGCGCCTAAAATCAAATTTTAAATTAAATGAGTATTTTTTTCACCTTCAATAGATTAATATTATACTCACTTGAAATGATGTAGGAACGCAAATAATATTCAGATTCTCTTCTCGTACTCTGGCAGCTTTTATAAATAATATATAAAAATTAATAAAAAAAATTATTTGTGGCCACCATTTTACTTACCGAGTCGCTGGACTGCATAAACAATTGTTGATCCACTTCCGATTCCAACTGCGTAGTTATTCTATCACAGAATAATAATTAGAAATTAATTTCAAAATATTTTATAACTTTTGATTACTTAAAAACTAGAAATTTTAATTTTCTTGACAGTTCAGAAAAGCACTATCAGCAGGTCCGATAGCATTCTATGATAAAGCAACTATTTGTCTTTTACATTATGAGTAAGTACTTATTTAAAAGTCTCTTTTAAAAAGTTAAATACAAAATACTACTTTTTTTGTACTATTTTTGGATGTGATACCTCACCTTCACGTAAGTGTCAATTGCTTTGTACGCGGCCGCCTTCTTTGCGTTTTCAATCATATTAGAGGAGTTCGAAAAAGGACGGGAAATAAAGTTATGCAATTGGTTTGAAGTTATTTGTTTCGCTATGACTGAAAATGTAATTCCATATTGACCTTGGCAATGTAAAAGATGCAATCTCATGTGCTCTGCCTCGAGTAAAACTTAGGTCGGCGGTTAGGCGCCGATAGCTAGACAGAGAGCGATACACTAGTTGGAATAGACACTCAAAGATTCAAATAATGCGCGCCAACCAGGTTTAATTTAAAACAAAAATAAATGAATTTAAAAGAAATTTTTTTAAAAATCTAATTTGAAATCTTGCAATTTTCTGTCAATTGAAAATATTTTTCTTTGCATACAGATGAATTTATGAAATAATAAAAAACATCACTGGAGAAAAATGATTTTATTGGTATTTCTCTGCTACATTGCATCTTCTTCTGGAATTCAACCAATTACTATTGATACTGATGCTGGTAATCCATATGGAAAGATAATACCTAGATTTTGGGCCAGTACAGGACTATGGTAATGCAAAATATTCTTTTAAAAAAATATTAAAATCAATTTATATAAATCGGTATAAATTTATACATATTTTTTAGCCCTCCTTTACCCCATGAAAAAGCGAGTTTATATTTTCTTAGTGAAGACATGAAGCAAAATCTTGCATTAATTGGCGGATTATCAGAAAATGGAGATATGCAGATTAGAATTCATTGGTTATTACAACTTGTAACCATGACGTACTGTACATCATGATATCAATAGGTTAAACTTTACCAATTAATGATTCATAATTTTTTTGTTAAATTAGAATTAACCATGAAACTGTAACTTTCAATTTTACTCTATTGGATCAGTTATTGGATCGTATAAAACTGAATGGTTTGAAACCGGGATTCGAAATGATGGGAAATCCAAACAATTTATTTCGAAATTTTGAAAACAAAACTGAAGTGAAGTTGTGGTACCATCTCGTTAAAGAATTAGCAACACGTTATATCGGTAATAACATGTAGATAAGAATTGCAAACTTTCATAAAATTCATAATAAAATTTTCTTTACAGATCGATATGGAATAGATTATGTTAAAACATGGAATTTTGAAAGTTGGAACGAACCCGACAATCACGATTTTGACAACTTAACTATGACACTTAAAGGTAAATACGTAAAAAAATATTAATTTTAAAATTAAATTTAAATTTTATAGGTCTCCTAAATTACTACGATGCAACTTCGGAAGGCCTTTTAGCGGCAGATCAAAATCTGCGCTTAGGAGGACCAGCCAATCGCCTTGTATTTAAACGGTCACCAATGTCTTTGGCTTTGCTTCAACATTGCTACAATGGCACGAATTATTTCACTAACCAATCTGGTATTCGATTAGATTTTATATCAATCCATCAAAAGGTAAAATTTTTTTGAAAAATTTTATCTATTAATTTAAATAAATCGCAGGGCAATGGTACATCTCTTACAATATTACGAGAAGAAATTAAAATTTTTAATTATATTAAACAACTATTTCCGAATTATACAAATCTACGTTTTTATAACGAGTATGTCTTATTGTGTTTTAAGCATATTAAAAATTATAATTTAAAAATATTTAGTGAAGCTGATCCTCTGGTGGGTTGGAATAAGCCTTTAACATGGCGAGGTGACACGACTTACGCAGCAATCATTGCAAAAGTGAGATATTTAACTATCCAATAATTACATTTTATTACTATCCCTCCATGCATTCTTAACTTTAATATAAAACTTCAGGTTATAAGTCAACACTGGCACATCTGCCTCCGCTCGGACAATCCTTTACCTACTTATTCCCTTCTGAGTAACGATAACGCATTTCTTAGTTATCAGCCCCAAATATTTGAACAACGAACACTGACTGCACGATTTCAAATAAACAACACTGCTCCTCCGTTCGTAATTTTAATTCGTAAACCAGCATACAATGTTTTCAAACTGTTATCGTATTTAGGTGATACACCAATACCACTTAGTATTTCAGGTTTAAAATTTCTAATAAATTGGGATAAATTGAAAATAATTAATTTCTAATTTTTTATTAGTTAACGGTAGCGAAGTGCCTATCAACTCATCTAACGTAGGCGCTATAGCTACGATTCGCAATCGACAATCAATTCAAAACAAGTATAATCTTAATTTTTAATTAGTTATTATTACTAAATTTAATTTTATTTCTAGCTGGTATTTCAGTACGTTACTTTATTACAGTAACGATACGAACATCACTAGTGATGTTTCAATTAAAATCAAGTTTAACATTTCAAATTTACCATCTGGCATTAGTATGCATTTAAAATAAATATATTTTTTTTGTATTTAATTTAAACTTTTCTACATTAGATTTAACAGCATGTTGGTATATCATGGAAAATACAGCTAAAACGAACCCATTTGCAGTATGGAAACAAATTGGAAGACCAGCTACTCCAACAAGACGTCAATTGCGGCAAATGATGAATTCTCAGGTATGAATTTGATATAAGTAATTCTAAAGAAAATAAGAAAAATTATATTGTATTATTTGTACTTAAGGATCCCATCAGAAAAGGACCGTTTGATATTTCTGCAAGTTCTTACTCGATGAAATTTAAATTTTCATCTCCGGGTGTTCGATTAATTCATATTTGCGAGAAACCATTGAAATCGCCCGAAACTGTAAATAATCTATGAAATATTCTTAAATTGATTTTAATTAAATTATCTTTGTTTCAGGTTACAAATATTCATATTTATAACATCACAAATAACATCGTTTTGATCTTTTGGAAAAGCAGTTCAGTTAATAAATGCATTAAAACATTTGAAATTGAATTGTCAAAGACCAATTCTTTTGGTCCATATGAAAAAATAAATAAAAAAGAAACTATTTTCACTACTTTTCATTACATTCCTAAACGTAATTAAAGCACCGTGTAAAACTTAAAAAGTTACTGAACTTTTGTTTTGATTTTAGATTCCTCTGGCGAACAAAACAAAGATGCGAATGTTCGAGGATTTTATAGAATAAGAGCAATTGATTATTGGACTCGAGCCGGACCATACTCTATACCCATCAAATACGGATTATAAGATCATTACCATTAACTGTATTGAAAATATTATTTATAATGTCAAGATCCCAAAGGCATTTTATCAGTCCATCTCCTTAATGTACTCAGTCCAGGCAAGGGATACTGCAGATTTTTACGAATAAATTGAAAAGTTTTTCTGCCTAAAGCGCTTACAGATAATCCTTTTCTAATGTCTTCTTCAGTCCATTTCACGAATTTTTTATTATTTTTTTTCAAGCACCTTATTTGGGCTGGCGTAAATATAGTTCTAAAAGCCGCGACAGTGTGTTCCGCTTCCATTTGTCGTTTATGGCTAATGACGAACCTTTTCCATTTCAATTTCCAAAACTCTTTTTGATCTTTTAGTTTTTGATTTTCAGTTTTTAAAAAATATATTCGCCTCTTCAATTGATCAATACTCGGTTCCGTTTTTGAATTCTCACTCTCCACATTTTCATTATCCTTGGTTATTATTGCTTTGTTGTTATTTGATGCATCTAATGTCTTAAGTATCACATTTGAAGCTGGTGTGTTTGTTGTAGTTTGGATCTCACTTGAAACTGAATTAAATGTTGGCTGTTTGACTTTATTTGTAACAGAGCTATTCCTTGTATCTTGGTTATTATTTAAAATTGGCACTTTCTTGGAGAATTCATTCTGGCCTTGATCATCTTTCGGCATACCTGCAAGAAAATGAAAGTAAATATAATTTCATAATGAATCGAAAATATTAATTTTTCATTTCAGATATTTTACTAAAAACTAAGGAAGAGTTGATAAATTTTTCGATAAAATATTAAATTTATTACTAAAAACATTCATCATGTAATAATAGCAATTTTATATTCTTTTGTGATAAATTCTAAGTAAATATTCATTTTATTTACTTTTCGGAGAGCAAATTAAATATAAAATTATTACTATCGTTTTTTATAAGTTGTTTTTTTTAAATAAAATTTATTTAATTCAAATGTTTTAAGTTAATTAATTATAAGTTATGTTATACAAAGCTTTACATTTGAATAATTTTATACTTACAACCTAAATCTTGTTTATTTAAGCGGTCAATAGCATTTTTCAGAGTGGTTCTTTTCTCTATTCGTTTCGATCGATCAGTTTCCAATGTGATTGTAGTTGTTGGAAGTGCATTTCTTTTTAATATGGGCCTGAAATTTCCAATCTGCCATGCCATAAAATTTTCGATGTCTTCACATTTAAAATGTTGCGAACAAATTCGACTAGTATTAGGATTAAAAACATCCTTCCGTTTGCAATAATTAATCCATACTTTTTCCAATTTTTTAGTCTTTGGAAAACGGAAAAAAGCAACTTTTCCAGCCCCCGAGGCTTTTGCATTACTTTTGCAGCCGAAAACTGCGCAACAGACCATCTTAGTGAATTTCGGAAATCCTCACTTTGGCGCCTCGGAATGGTTTAAGCCTACCCTAATGTAAAGCATGGAATTGACATCTGAATCAGTTAGAAGCGCCACCACCCATCAGATTAAACTCGTATAAAGTTTTATCAATTTCCTGTTAGAATTGTGACAAAATAAAAATTATACCTTTGCCATAGCCATAAATCTCCAAACGGAGGTTGTCAAACATACATACCATTCCATTAGTGAAATCAGTGAAATGTAACTCACCTCACCAGTCACCACGCGACACGAGCGGTAAAGAGCGAGCATCCAGAACTGATCACTCGATCAGTTTTCTGGGTACTCGCAAAAATGGTCATAGGTATAAACGCAGGCTTTGGATTTTAGATTTTTGGACGAAACGAGTAATATTTTGATGCAAAATATTACGGTGACAGATATTAGGTTTTAAATCGGTTTTGGAGTGATGATTGTTTTTAAGTTTGTCTGCGTAATTTAGAGAAGGTTTGTTTACGTTTCGCTTCTAGCTAGAATTGGTCTGGTCATGGAAACGAACAACGAACAATAAGTAACAAGCGGACAGGAGGTCGATTGCCAGGATGGACGGTTTGAAGAAAACTTTATTAAAAGAGTGGGCAAAAAAAAATTACAAATTTGATTGCGGAGGTGATTAACAATCACATTACATAGGGCCTATAAAGGACATCGGACCCCAGCCGCATAGTTTGGCTCAAACTATGCCGCAAAAACAATTTTTACGGAAATAAATATTTTTATCCTTATCATTATTCGTAACAAAACTTTAAATACTTAAAGTATATGAAATTAAATTATCCAAAATCAACTCTTGTATTCGACATCGAAAACTAAATTCATTTGTTACATTGAGTTAGCCCACAAACTTGATCTATCAAATGGGAATTCCCGCGAAAAAATCGCATACGAATTTCTGTCCGCGGTGATTCCGGTTTGTATGAATTCCAATTCATGGACATTCTGATTCGCTGCCGATTTTTATTGCTGTAAAAAGAATTTGTATGTGTTCCCATTTGTAAATTTTGCGGAAATTCCCGTTTGCGAGTTCCGGCATATTTTTTTCCGCAACTAATCGCCCACCTTAGGGCTTTGCGATGCATTGATTATGCGATGAATAATCGATGTTCTATCATTCATTATAGTCTTTGTAATCTGTCATTGAAAATTCGATGGTTTTACGACATTGATGTTTTTTTTAAAAACATTTGAATTTTAAAAATGGGTTTTTTGAGTGCAATAATGTAAAAAATACTCACAAAAAATAAAAACAATCTTTTTTCATGGTTTAGTCACAGTGCAAAGTGACAATCTGGCAAAGCAAAATATCAAATGTGTTCAGTGCCGTACTAAAACCTTAGTGCCAACTTGTGGACATAATTGAAAATGTATAGCCTACATCAACTCCAGTTGTCTAAAGCCAAAAACAATCAAAAATAACTAATTTAAATTTACTGCTTGGAATTCTGTAGAAAGGAATTAAAATGAATTTACTAAAAAAAACTAATTTAGGAATTACTTTTAGGTGTTTAAAATCAATTTTCTAAAGCAAACATCAGAAACTTGAGAATAACTAGATAACTAGTCTAAGTGATCACTGAGATCTGGGTTTGCTTTGCTCATATCATATCATCGGCATGACATCGACACATTTTATTAAATTTAAGAAAACTAACTATACACATTGTCATACATCCAATTAAACTAGCAAAAATAATACTTTAATTTCATTTTAACAAATTACATAATATAACCCATTATTTATGTTTATTATATTACTTTTCAGGCGGTGGTGATGGTGGATACAATTTATTTATATCGTCTATCTTCTCGCAAGGTCTATCCAATAGTGGACGAACTCCCTCTTGACGACGATTTTTTTCGACAAATGATTTTTCTTTCTCGCACAATTTCTTCAACTTAGTAACATCTGGTGGTGGGTATTGCTCATCGAAATTTGCTTTTGGTATTACTCCTGATTGCTCGCCTAAATACAGCATTTCCTCTAAAATTCAAGAAAATTAATAAAATGCGAATGAATTGTAAATTCGATTGGATACCTCGGTTTTCAAATTGCTTTAAAATCGTTTTCTTCTGGCGTCTAATTTCACCTTGTTCCGCTTCGATTTCTCGGACCATTTCTTCTCGTCTTTCTAATCGTTTTTGACGGTGCTGGCCCCACATAAATCCAAGGCCTAAAGCAGAATATCGGAATAACTATTTAAAAAAAAATAATTAAAAAGCAAATCAAGTTTATTGCCTTAATACTATTACCTTAATTGTACCATTTACTCGAACTGGAGGTGGAAGTCCTGCCATAATATTCCAGTTATTTTCCAACAATAGAGCAAATTCTTGTAGTTTGCCATTACCATTGTTGGAACATTCGAACATTTAACAATGAACATTTCATGACAATATAATTTTTTGAGCATTAATATTTTTAAAACTTAAAATAATTGTAATAAAATCACAGTTTAATATAATATTATTTGATTTAATATAATTTATGTTTTGCTTCAAGAGATAAATTATAATATAATTGTTGACGATAGATGGCGCTTATTCTTAGTTGTAAAGACTGCGTCAACCAACGTTTACAAGATGGCTATGAAGACGCCGTCAGCTGATAATAGATACAATTAATTTAAAAAATATATCTTAAACCTTATTTTAATAATGGCGGCATTGGATAAATTATTCAAAGCTTTTGAGGCTTTGAAAGTATTTCAGCCTCATAGACAACTGGAAGAGATCGCAGTCAAGTGAGAGCATTATTAATTATCTTTATTCTCGGTCTTGCAATTGCTATCAAAACAATTTGAATAATTAAAAATTGCAGCTATTAATTATTGCAAGCAATATTTTAAAAGCATCAGCGTTTATTAAATATGGTTATTCTTATAAAATTTGTCTTCTTTTAGGAAAAAAGATCAACCACTTACATCGAAAGAAAAAATCTTGCATTGCAGTACGATTGCCGACGCCATCTCATCGCCAAGTCTACGTTTGGTTCAGGATTTTCCGAAATTTCTTTCAATTGCCATGGAAACATTCCTATTATGTTGTGATGACCCAGACGCCGATGTACGAATGGTAGCAGACGAATGTTTAAATAGGACAATCAAAGTTGATAGCGATGTGGTTGTGATTATGAAGTTTTGTTTACTAAATTTATTTTTATTGAGCTTAGAATCTTTTGGAAACTAATTTGGGCCGGCTTCAAGTGGAATTATACAAAGAAATTAAGAAAAATGGTACTCCCAGGATGTTAAGAGCAGCTGTGTGGAGATTTGCAGATTTGTGTCATTTAATCAGGCCTCAAAAATGCAGGTAAATATTTTCAAATCCAAAAAATATGCAATTTATACATTTACATATTTAAATATTAATTTTTATTTATTTCTATTTAGGCCTTATTTTGGAAATTTGATTCCTTGCATCACTCAAATGACACGACGAGGTGAAGAATCAATTCAAGAGACTTTAGCATCTGCTATGCTGAAAATGTGTCCGGTTTTTGGAAAATTTGCGAACGATAGCGAAATTAAAGTAAAAATTGACTTTATAAAATTAAAATTTCATTTATTCACACATTTTATTTTTTGTAGTTATTATTGAAAGCATTTTTAAACAATTTGAAATCAACTTCTTCAGTTTTTCGACGTACAGCTGCCATTTCCTTATCGGTTATATGTCAACATTCTCGAAAACCGAATTTATTTTTTAGTTGGCTTTTGGGAGCATTGCTTGGTAATTTATTAAACTAATGTAAAATTACAGTTTAATTAATTTAATTTTTTGTTTTAGAAATGCTTACTCCTGTCACACCTGATAAACACATTCCTACTCTTTTGGGAGCGCTTTCATGTCTGCGTCACATAATTCCACACCTCAACGAAGATCAGAACGAAAATTTAACTTTAAAAGGCAGTTTTGGTGTTAGGCATAGGCAACCTCAGGCTCATTATGGCTTAGATCAACTTATCCAGGTATTCTTGTATTTATATTACCAAAAATTCTCTAAAAATATTACAATTTTTTATGTTTCTTTGTAGGTATATGAATTGTTGCTTCATTACACCCAACATCCAGACCATAACGTTGTAACTACGTCATTGGAATCATTACAACAACTTTTGCTCGCGTCACCACCATTGTTAGTATCATCATTATTATCGTCTAAAGGTATTACACGAACACGAATTTTTCCATCGGACATAATAGAATTGGGGCAATTTCACGCTGGAGGTAACATTAAATTTGACAAAATTTGTCAATTTAAATAATTTAAAAATGAATATGTTAGCTGAAATTGGTTCATTGGTTTCATTGGCTGGAGACGAATCAGGAATCGAAGATGATTTATATAGTACGTCAGATGTTATGACTCGTTCCGGTCGTGAAAGTATTGTTTGTAACATTTAATAAATATAATTTTCTTTAAATTTTATTTTTTCGAATTTAAAGGCTTGACTTCTCTGGATGGTTCAATAGGTGAGTTGGAAAGTACGATGTCATCTATTAATCAACCCACTGAAGACGATGCTTTTGGAGCGGATGAAACTAGTTGCTCGTCGCTTCCAGACGAAGACAAATCGGAATATTCCAATGTGAAAATTGGTCAGTTAAAAGATTCAGTTTTATTGCGTGCTCCTGCTATAGGAACTCTTACTCGGAGTCCAAAATTGAAACATCGACTGTCAAAAACTCTGAGTAACGAGCAACAGAACGGTGAAAATAGTGATGTATTTAATTGGGATCCAGGAACAACGAATTCACCACAAACTAGCGATACTACTTTTAGAATTGGCGATATCGGTTCATTCACTGACCAAGATTATCCTTTACTTTATTGTGCTAGACTTTTGTGCTCATCTTTTTTGTTAACCGGTTCGTCTGGTGTGCTTATGCCAGATAAGAACGTTCGAGTCAGCATTAAAGCACTTGCTCTTGGATGTTTATCGGCATTAATCGGACTTGACCCCAAGATTTATTTTGTTAAATTATTCAAAGATAACGATAAAGGTGATAATTTTTCTTCTTAAAATTTTAAATATGTTAAATACAAATTTTTTTTTAAAAAGGTTTAGATGATATTCAAAGAATTCAGGATGTATTTAATTTTATTCATCATTCTGATCCCCAAATGCGAGGAAGTGCTGCTTATGTGATTGGTAGTTTGCTCAAAGCTTCTCTTCGTATTTCTTTAGGGAAATTCGATTCGTTGAGTAAATCTATTATGACTGATACATCGAAAGGTATAAAAACATTTTTTAAAATAATTTTTATTTATATTTTTACATTTATTTACAGTTACATTAGAACAATTAATAGATGGTTTGCTTGTAATACTGGAAAACGACTCATCAGTAGCTTGCCGATCAGCTCTTGGAACTCTGAAGATATGTTTATCGACTATTTTGTGCTCCGAAGATGGAACTCATGGAATGCGTGTAATGAATTCACTACTCCAACTAACTAAACATCCTTATTGGTTGGTGAAAGTGGAATTGTTGGAGTTACTGGCTACGATTAATTTCAAAGTGATCGCTTACCTTGAAATGTCGGAAGGATCTGGAATTTTCCGATATCAAGAAAAAATGTTTACCACAATTTTATTTCCGTTGCTCGGTGATGACGACAGCAGAGTGAGACAAGCTGCCGCAGTGGCATTGGTTAAAATGATTCCAAACATATTTTATCCAGCCGATCATCCGCAACATGACCCCGTAATTGCTTTAGCAAAAGAGAAAACGGACATGCTTTTAGAACCACTTGTATATGACGATTTTAATCATTCGCGACCTGTGGTAAACAGTCTCGTTCGTCCTTTCGATTCAATTCGAGGAAGATTTGTAGCAAATACTTCGGTGGAAATGGCTTTATCGAGAGTTATTAACGCACTCCTGAAGCGATTGAAGTCGTCAACGAATAAATTCATAATGGTATTAAATTATTGCTATTAATTGTTTTAATTTGAATTTTGATTTTAAATTATATTAACAAAGTTTGGTTGCTGTCACGCTTTGTGTCTACTGTCCGAAGAATATTCGGTAATTCTCTATTCGTATGCTTGGATGTGTGGATTAAGCAGCGTTCACAAACAAATAAAACCGCAATCTTTAAGACGAGACATGTCTCTCGGGTAAAATTAATTATTTGACAAATCTTTTAACTTTTTAGTATTTGTAACATTTATTATTAGGAATTCTTTGGAGGGTCACAGTTTTGTGGGTGGGATCGGTATAGTCAATTTTATCCTTTCTCTCGTGACCGATACAAACGTGTCGATGGATTTGAATTCACATCAAAATGCTTTACAGTTGGTTGGAAATTTATTTGCAGGTAAATGAACATTTCTTTGTAATTTGTTCGCTACTAATTATCTTTTACACTTTATTTGTAAGGAAATGCATTCAAAACATTCCAATTGCATTCAATGTCCGGGAATGAGAGTAATGAACGATGGGGAATTTTTGGAGATAAGCAAATAGCATTGATAGCTGATCGTCTTTTTACTCACCTTATGAGGTAACTTAAAAAAATATTTATAAAATAATAAAAAAGGAAATTAATCATTTTTTTATTCAGACTTTTAAATATGATGTCTCACGCAATCGAGGACCAATCACCAATGCCACCTCCTTCAAAAACATCTCTTCCTTCGCTTCCCAGTCCATCTTACATTAGTCCTATTAAACGAAAGACTAAATCAAAAGATGATCCTAACGTTACAGCAGCATCGAAATCTTCAGTTACAAAGCAGGGGACTGTGGACAAAGAGGAAAAAAGTGAAAAGGAAAGGCCAATTGCTAAACCCGCATCAGCTTCCATCGGTTTGGGTGCTTTCCATGGTCTTCCTCATTACCTGCGAATGTTTGAAGTTTTAAAATCGGCGTATTCGAACTATAAATTAACATTAGATATGCAAGGAAGTGAACGTTTTTCAGCACTTTTAAGGACTTGTCTCGAGGTGATGTCTCAGTTGTTGGAAATTACAACAATGACTGAGGTTGGTGAATACGCCGAAGAGATATTAAGTTATCTGAAAAGTACAATTACAATGGAAGCAATGGCTACTTTAAAGTGTGTTCAACAGGTAAGAACAAGTGAACAAAATGAATGGTGTATTTATCATTAGTATTATTATTATTTACTCTATTGTTTTTATTTTATAGTTACTGAAAGCTTTGTTTGGAATAAATTTGGTGAGTTCTTGGGAAGGCCCACCTCAAACGAATACGACACGTAAACCGGGCCGAGCCACTCGACTGACATCAACAGTGACATCGCCTGGTTTATATCACCATTGTTTCACTGCTCCATATACACAATTAATGCAATCGTTGTCGGAGTCGATGATGCGAGCATCCTCAGTAACAGAGCATAATGAATCCTCCATCAAGTCAGATTTTTAATTATTATGTCTAAAATAACTTTTTTATTATTTAGAAACTTTTTTATTTTACAGTTGGGTAGGCTGGGTGAGACGACAAAGTGAGAAAAAATTAGCGACATTGTTCAAAAGCATTGGAAAAACCGGAGATAAATCGTCATTAGCTTCATATATTCGTTTATTTGAGCCACTAGTCATCAAAGCATTAAAACAATACACCATAACCAGTGATATTTTGCTTCACAGCCAAGTGTTAACTCTTCTTTCGCAGTTGGTTCAGTTACGGGTCAATTATTGCCTTCTTGATTCTGATCAAATATTTATAGGATTTGTTTTAAAACAATTTGAATTTTTTGAAGAGGGACAAATAAAGTAATTATTATTTTCAAACTTTTTCTACATTTTTAATTAAATTTTACAATATTATTTTCCAGTCGCTCTGAACAATTGTTACCCAGCATCTTTCATTTCCTCGTCCTTTTATCTTACGAGCGCTATCACTCTAAACTAATTATTGGAGTACCGAAAATAATTCAATTGTGCGATGGAATAATGGCTAGTGGTCAACCACCCATGACACACGGTAATTAGAACAAAATATTTTCTTTTACCAATCAAAATATTTTATTTTTTTAAAAATGTATTATGTAGCCATTCCGTGCCTAATCCCAATAGTCGAAGATTTGTTTTTAATGCGAGGTGTGATGAATAAAGCAGATGCTGGAAAGGAACTGGATACCCAACGTGAAGTTGTTATATCAATGCTATTGCGACTCATTCAGTACGAGCAAGTCCTTGAACTTTTAATCCTCATTTTACAACAAAGCAGAAAAGAAAGTGAAGAAAAATGGAAAAAATTATCGCGTCAAATTATAGACATTGTATTGCCTCAACTTGCGCGACAAGAAATTCTGATAGAGACTCAGCCCGCGCTGGATAATTTACATCGGCTGTTTGAAACAGTTGCTCCGAGTGTTTTTCGGCCGGTTGACCCATTATTAAAAATATTATTTTCACCGCCCCATAACTTGGTAAATAATAATGCAATTTTTTAAGTTAATATTTTTTAAAATCGATAATTATTTGCAGAAAAATCGTACTTATCTCGAGCGATGGTTTGGTCTGGTATTGGCTATTCTTCGTGTTCTAATTGCCCAATCTAAAGAAGAAGTTGTGCTAGGAAGGCTGTCGGAGTTAAATCTGTACGTGTGCGTTTTCTCAGACACACTTTCAATTCACATGTACTCGGAGGAATCATTGGATACAGCGCTTCCCCCACATCCAGCATTTTTAAACCATTCGCCGGAAGAAATTATTGCTAGGTAATAAATAATATTTATTTCAAAAACATTTTTTTAAACATTTATTATTTTTAAAGATTTCTTTTACAAGTAATTGGAATGATTTCTAACGAGATATTCCGATTGTGTACAACGCCAACTGTCGAACCAACTGCTCATTGCTTTTTAAGTCAACAGTTGGCTCACTTATTGCTTTATATGATGCACATGTTTCAATCGGGTAAAGCTGGATTTTAAACAATCTTTGATTAAATTTATAAAATTTGTGTTTTAAAATTATTTAGGGATCTACAGGCGTGTTGCGACAGTGTGCATGAATTTAATAAAGGATGAATGCCCGCCAGGTTATTACAGTGTTCATCAAATAAATGCAATTTTTCTTCGATTAGCTTCAATTATACCAACCATCACATTGCAATGGTGTAACATCCTTATATTGCTCAATTACGATGATCAGTTATTTTGGGCTCAGGTAATGAAAACTAGTAACAGAAGAACATCTTATGGCGGATCGAGGTTAAATTTAATTTTAATAGTAAGTTGATTAAGTAGTACTAATTAAACAAAGTTTACTATTACAGTATTTTGTTGGAAAATCAAAGTTCGAAAGTACAGTCGTGTAATATTGAAATGGTTCGAATGGGAGGACTTATTTTGTTTTGCGATTATGTGGTAACGATGCAATTTTTTGAAATTTTACAATTTTAAATTCAGTCATAAATTTCTTTTTTAGTGCGAAAATTTGTCCGATGCTGAACACATGACATGGTTGATAGTTAACCACGTAAATGAAATAGTTCAGCTTCATACAGAACTTCCAGTTCAGGATCTCATAGGGTAAATTTAGTATATTACTTAAATATTTAAATATTGGAAACTTCACTTTTTATAGAGCAATTCATCGTAATTCTGCAGCAAGTGGCCTTTTTATTCAAGCTATTAACACAAGATGTGAAAATTTAACACAACCAAGTTTCCTCAAACACACGTTAGCTTGTCTCGAAGGAATTCATCAAAGTCAGAGTGGTGCTTTGATTATGCTTATCATTAGTAAATTTTTATCTACGCATCATCTTGTGATTTCTCGAGCTTGCGATGCAATGGCTTGTCATCGTCTTGAAATGCTTCTCGTCGAAGCAGAGGAGGAAGGGGCGAGACAATTTCCAGAAGAAGATTTAGATAAGCACTTGAACTTATTACAGTCGTCAGGTTTATCCAAACGGTTAAATAATTATTAATTATAAACAATTTATAATTTATTAAAGTGTTTTTTTTACGTTTTTAAAATAGACATAGTCAATTAAAAACTCTTCTGATTAAACTACGATCTCACTGTTTTTCACGAACATCTAGAGTTCAAGTTAAATCTTCGCAAACTTCTTTCAATACAGAGACAGTTACGGCAATAATAATGGATAAAGTAATTAGTATTTTTGCAGTATTGTCTTAAATATTGTTGAAAACAATGAATTTATTTTATTTCAGGATCGTTATATTAATATTGTTAGAACCGAATGCTTTTCATCTACTGCTTGTGGTGCTGAATGTGCTCAGTTGCTGAGTAAATTACCATACGATGATATCATTGAATTAATGTCAACTAAAGTAAAAAAAATATCAAAAATTAAAAAATTAAGACAAAAGATTGATCCAATTTATTTAAACATTTAGGAATTTAATTTATCAGTTTTGGATGACTGCCTCGCACTAGGATTATATCTGACGTTAGAAGCTCACATGAAAAGTAGTAAATCTTCATCACCGAGCGAATCCCCACTTCCGAGTCCCTCTCCAGTTGGGCGAGAAGCGCCATTGTATAGAGCCACAGTTTCTATTCTTTTGCAACATTTGAGTCGTCTCGAAGAACTAATGCCTCGGCCTCATCAAGTGTTTCTCACCTGTGATAAATCGTTGTTAACACCTAAAGAAGTAAAATATCACAATAGACTTATCGATTTGTTATCGGATCAGGGTATTTGGGAGTTAATATTTCAATTAGTTCCTGTTGTTACGCGATATTTAAGAACTATTAACCAAATTCCTTGGTTTTCTGAAATTGCGACCGATTCGCAAAGAGACATTGGTAGATTCTGCATCATTTGTATAGAGGCAGGAAAATATGATATCATCAGCACAAAATGCTAAATTAAATTAATTTTTTTATTTTAGGCTTTGCATTGGCTCGTAAGCAAAGATACAAATCCATCTCCTTTGTATCTTGACGCTGGTTTAGATGTAATCGATGCTGTTTTAGGTGATCCGTATGTATCTGGAGTGATCGGATTACGCGATTATACTACGTGGGTGTGTTCGGCCGTGTTTGGAATACACCGTTTAGCAACATATTGTAAATGAATTATTTTTTTATTGTAAATTTTGTTCTTATTTTTATTTTTTTAGTTATGAAGGATGATTCTATACCTCGATTGCCAGCATCGGGAATAGATCGTCTTTTACTAGATTCAGACGTGCCACGAGTTCCCGAGACTTGCGATCGAGCTGCCGAATTAGTATTGTGGGTTGAAACAATGATTCGTAATGAGGATTCTACATATTCACAATTTCCTTATTTTATAAAGAGAAATTTGTGCCAAATTATTTTTGGTTTGTTTTTATCTTATTTAAAATATCAATAATTAAAAAAAATATATTATTATATTTAGGGATAGCACGATTGCCACCTATCAACAATTACTGCCGCACTCCTCCCATCCTTTGGCAAATGGGCTGGTGTCCTGAAATGACAACATCGCCTCGGATGTCAGTGCCACACATACCCGTTGACTACTTACAGGAACACGAAGCTTTAAAGCAATTCATATTTCGTGTTAATGCCTTAGGTACACTTATTTTAATTTTTTTAATATTCGATTAGCAAAATAAATTGTAAAAAACATTTCAGGTTGGAAGAGTCGTCAGCAGTTTGAAGAGACTTGGGTGACACTCTTAGAAGTTCTTAGTGCTACCCCTATTAATGAAGGCGTCGAATTAGAAGAGGAAGTTGAACGAGTTGAGACGAGTTGCTTGACTGTTAAATGCCTTACGGGTCTCCTATTGCAAACTTTACTGACTCCTCAATTAGGAAACCCAAACAACAGCAGCTACTTACATCATAAAAGAGACAAACCGATTGCATTTTTACACACGAGATGCGGCAAAAAACTAGGCGTTGTCCTTGAAATAGTGCATCGGAGAGTGAGGGAAATGGTCTTTAAAGAATATGTCACTCACAATGGATTATACGAAGTAAATCTTGAAAGAAAATTATCGCCTGAAAAATATGGGACTAGTCAAGTAGCGTTGGAATATTTATGGACGGCAACGGGAATGTTAGAAGAATCCGATAATGATGTGCCATCGTCGGGATCCTTTCCAGTTGGTTCTATTGAATTTCATCAACGCGAACGACGTTTAATAGCAAGTGGATTGGACATCAATTCCTGCCTCCACTTTCTCTTAGACTTGTATTCGCAATGGTTAGCTCCTTTAACAATAACACGTCTTCCATTGGCTTTTCTGACCGAAGTTACTCGTTCCGTTGTTCAGTTGTCAGATTTGTTCACGGAGCGAGCTCAGTTTGAATGGATGTTGGACATTCTGATGGATTTGTATAGGACACATCCTCCGGAGGATGAATTGTTAACGTCGTATTTAGTTTTGGGAATTAGTAAATCAGCTGCTGTTGTTGGAATGGTAAGTTTTGTTATTAATTTTATTGATTTTAATTTTCTTAATTTTTATTATTATTTAATATAAAAGGACTTGGAATTTGCCGAAAGACTGAAAAAAATTTTAGAGGGGAGTCTTAAAAGTACACATTTACCTACGAGAATAGCAACATTACATGGTTTCTTATACCTGTTGGAATCAGGATCATCGGAAGAGACACTTCTCTTCTTAGCTTTATCAATGGATTACATTTCCAAACAATTAGAAAATTTTAATTCGTGAGTATTTTTAATATGGAATAGAATTTTTATTGTAATTTTAAATTTTGATGATTTGTGTACAATTAAGTTGCAGTAATTACAGCGAGGAACATGTGTTAATTACTTGGACACTTTTATTTTATATTTTGGAAAATTATTATAAAGATATGAAAGAAACTGACTTTGCAACAAAGGCTTTGCAGGTTTATTAATTTTTATGTTTATTTTTAGTTAATTAGTTTTTAAGCAAATATTTTGTTTAGGTGAGCATCCAAATTGCCTCTAGTCCTGAAGACTCTCACCCACTCAGTGTCTACTTGTTAATAATGCACGGTTTAGAGAGATTGCTTTTGGCTGAAGTTATTGGAGCCAAAGATGCAGAATTATTAGTTAAACTTAGTGTCGATAGGTAACACTTAAAAACAAATCAAATTACTTGACTAGTAATAATTGAATAAAATCAAATAAATTACAGGTTTTGCCAACCAAATCCAATAAGATCTTTAGTAGGGTTAAGTTTAATGCTTTCTTGCATGTATACAAGTAAAGAAAATGATAAATGGAGTCCATCAGTCGCTTCTGCTAGTGTAGAATTACTCGATACGTATAATCCACAAGGAAATGATGCGGAATCACTAATTGTTGCAATGGAAAGAGTAACTGTTTTGTTCGACAGGTATTATTAAAAACAGAGAATTTAATGGCTATTTTAATGCCTTATAAAAATTCTAGAATCAAGAAAGGATATCCAAATGAAGCCGAAATCGTGTCTCGAATTCTTCCAGTATTTCTTATGGATTTCTTCCCACCTTCCGATATCATGAATAAAGTTATTGGCGAATTTATTTCGAATCAGCAGCCTCATCCCCAAATGCTGGCATCTGTTGTTTTCAATGTAAGTTAATCAGTTTTTTTTATATATTTAAAAAAAAAATTATTTACGTTTATTTCATTAAAAATTAGGTGTTTGAAAGTGTATATCTTCAGTCGCAGCAGCCTCTCATTCAAGAATGGGTGATGTTATCTTTGTCAAATTTTACGCAAAGATCGCCTATTTCTATGGCAATTTGGAGTCTCACCTGCTTTTTTATCAGTGCATCAACCAATTGTTGGATCCGATTCTTGTAAATATTTTAATTTTTAAAAATTTTTTTTTATTTGTGTTTATATTATTTTTATTAGATTTTCTTACATCCAAAGACGAATGGGTAAACAGGAAGTGTTTGACAGAGAAATGTTTTGTATAGCTGCATTGGATTTTTGCCGTCAGGTATTGATTAAACATTTAATACTTAATTTGTAATGAGATAAATTTATTCAAATTTCTATCCTTAATTTCCTATCTTCAGTTATTGGATAAATCACAACTGGAAATAATTCATCAAGTTATTTCCGTGGTGGCACAACCGAACACACCTTATACGGATCTTGTCAATTGTTTAACCTTATTTCAACATGATTCACACGAATCTGAATAAAGCTCATTTCGTAAAAAGATTCATTATTATATAGATGATTTAGATTTTAATCAGATCCCACATCGTGAAGAACTTATCAGTTGTAAATTTATCTCATGATTGAATAAAGTATTACTATTCTGGTAATTTATTTTAATTAAGTGAGGTTGATATAGGTTTTATATATTTATTTTAAAACATAATTAGATTGAGAATAAAATTTCACAAAATTTTTTTTTAATAATTTCATTTAATTGAATTAGGATTGAACCATTATTGGAAAGATGAATTTATTAATTTATATTAGTAAATTAATTGTGATAGGAAAACCAGGATTATCTAAATGAACAGTTACAATTCCAAAAAATAAATATTCACATATTTTGAAAATAATTTAGATTTCTTTATTAGTTTTATAACATTTTCATCCATTTATATTTATTGATATGTAATTACACTCATTTTTGAATGCAATTTTAAGTGGTTGGTTGAATCTGTCTTTGAATGAAAAATAATTTATAAAACATTAAAAATCGAACCGCTTAAGAGATTTCATATTTGCTCATTTTCTATCAAATGTGAAAAATTACCCAGTTCAATGACTCATTGATGGGTGAAGAAGGGGTGGAGTTGAGGGAAGTCACGGAGGGTCAGTATAGGCGGCTATAAAACTCTTCCGAAATTCTCCGTAATACTTAGGGACTTATGAAAAGTTGTGTGTGTTCAATATGATTTTTTTTTGGCTTTGCCATTGTTACATGTAGACTTTAAAATTTGACTTTGTACAATAATTTATCGCAATTTTTTTGTTGCATTAATAAAAGATGATCTCTAAGGCGGATGGGTTATTAGGTGCGAAAAAACTGCGCGTGAGAGGGAATTTCCGCGAAAATTTCCAGATGGGAACACCCACGAAATTTTTTTTATCGCGAAAAAAATCGCCTGCGAACCCGGAATTCCCGTGAATGAGAATTACCGCGAATCTGAATCTCCGCGGATCGGAATTCTTTCGAATCGCGCACAAACGCTTTAATCACCAACAAGATGTATCGTTCCGAAAGTAAGTCGATAATTTTATTAGCATTAAAGCGAAAACAAAAATAAGTATTTTAATATTTACTCTCTCTTTTCATACGCTGTAGCATTTATTTTATTTTAATTTTCTAATCTTGTTTTTATGAATTTAAAAATATCGATATACTAAATCGATTAAAATACTGACTTTTGCTATTTTTGCCATGTTCGCTGAATGGAATGTCTGTGGTTTTTGCGAAATATGAGATAATTTACGTTCTTTTTCTATGAATTTAAATCTGCTACTCGGAAATTCTGACATGTAACTAGGATTACGATGTTCCACACAAGAAAGGAAATCTCGGTTTATACAGTATAGCGCATTGGCCATGTTGTAGTTAGACCTCGTAAACAATTTTTGAAAAATATGACAACATTTTTAAAATTTTTTAAATGTTTTTATTCTTTTATACATGGTGAAATATAAGGTTCTTGGACATCAAAAAATTAAATTTGTTTATAGTCCCCGAATAAATAGCTTCACATCAAGCCATGTGGATTCAATCCTGGTTTAAATTGCTCATTTATGTCATAAAAGTTCGTAATTAAATTTTATTATCATCATTTAGCACATACAGCCTACGGGAATGCTTTTAATATTGACCACTGTTAGTAAGCGCCCAGGCGTTTGATCTGTATGACGTGGATTTAAGCAGATTTGTTTTCAAAACGAGAGTTGCATTCCTTGTAACAGTAGTAACCCAATGACCACCAACGTTTAGACCAACGAAATAATACTAAAAACATTTTATTTCTCAATTTTTATTATTCATGTTTTATTGTTAACATTTTTTTATAACTTTAGATTTTTCCAATTAACATAAAATCTGATTTCTACTATAAATAAAATAAAATAAAACTTTATATTTCCATCATCTGCAGGTAATATTTCAAAAGAGTAACTGGAAATTAAAAATTATTAAATTACTTCAAATTTTTTTATTTAAAATTTACTTTAAGTTTAATTATAGAAAGTCTTAATGAATATATTTTTAAAAGCAGGAAGAAAAAAACAAATGAAACGACCACAGCGATTAAGGTCAAAATAATTACCTGATGTCACTACCCTTGTGAGGTCGCAAGACGATCTTCCAATCGCTAAAAAGACAAAATACAGTTAAAAATGTACAAATTTATATAGCATTAATGTCATCACTAATATCACATTACATTTTCCACTAATAAGAGCACTAATGATAACCCAGTATGCGCGCATTATTATGTCGACGGACATTTGAATGACTATTCGATTGCCGCGGCCTATTAATTAAAGCCATTACTCAAAATTACGATTCATAAAATATATAAAAGATAATTCTGCTAATAGAAGAAGACAAATATACTTTTAAAAATTGTAGGCTACATTTGGGATGGGCCTTGATTATACTGTTACGGTCATAACTCATTTAAAATTTATTTTGCTTTTAATTAGAGTTATTTAATACCTATTTAATTGTAACGTTTGAAATAAATTAACACTTAAAATAATTTCATTCATTTTTAATGTTATTATTTGCTTTCGCAAGCTATAAACTGGCTATAGAAAATATTATTTACCTTTAAAAGACGGTAGATTTCGATCATAGTTTCCATACAATCCGAACATGCATTTAATGATTTATCGGCGGACAAAGCTCTTTTTCCTTGTCCCCATCCAGGCGAAAAATTCACCTGTGCGTTGACTTCTTCTGCTATGAAGATCATTAGAACTAATAGGGTTAAAGAAAACCAAGTGGTCTTTGCCATAATGGAAGGTTTCTAAAATAGATGGAAAAAAGTAAAACATATATTATTTTTTATTTTTATGCAGTTGGTATTTCTTAAATGTATACAGTTTATACAGTATGTTCACTGACAACTTACAGACTAAATATTAATGCGTGGTGTAGGCAACCAACTTCCTGTTTTCAATAGAATTCATGGATTTCAAGTTGGAATAATGTTTGGATTATTATAGTAATCCTTATTACAATAAGGATTATGTCAATTATTCATTTGACATAATCCTTGAGATATTAATTTAATGCAGAAGTTTAAGATGGAATTAAGATGTCTATAATTTATATAAATATATTATAAGTTTTAGAAGATAATGAATAAAATATAAAGCCAAATCAATAAAACTAGCTTTAGCAAATATCTTTATGGTTGGTTTAAAGTTGATGATTTCAGCATTAAAGAATGCAAATTTCAGTTTTCACAATATTAGACTTTGAGGGAGCTGCTTTCATTGATTATGTTTTATAATTTTAGCTTTACATAATTATAATTGTAAAATTCTATATATAACTTATATATTTTTATAATTCATAAATCAGTCCATTTCTAAGAAAAAAAATCTTTAATGTATTTTTCTTTAAGTTATAAATCATAATTTATAAATGTTTCTCTTTAAGTTCTAAACAGGCTTAAGGTATAGCAAACTGTTTTGTCATAGAAAGTGAGGTTGGAGATAAGATTTATTTTATTTTAGTGAGATTTTTAGCTCACCAATGACATTCAGATGTTGAATTCTCATTTCATTCAACATGAACTGACTATTAACTCGGATTTTTGGGATTAATAGACTTTAAAAGCATGACTGAAATCTTATTAAACTTTAATCTTAATTTTTTGGGTTTTTTTTAGTTTATTTCCTTCTGCTTACAATCACTGAATGAACCACTTAACATATAACTAATGTCATAACGACCCAGTGACGTATGAGTGTGTTTCAGTTTGTGCGCATTTATAGATGAAGGGAAGGTATAGAGGTAATGCGGTCATATTAACCTAAAAATGCTAATACAAACAGAAGTCTAAAACTCTTTTGTGATCAAAAGTGTAAAAAAAGTCAGTAAAGTTTGTATCAATTTTGTAAAATTTAAAATACAAAAAAATTATTAGCATTGTAGGTTATGGTTATTAATAATTGCGTAATTTTTACTTTTTATAACCTAATTACCCAGTAAAAGTAATTAATGATTTTTCAAATCTCTGAAGACCAATTAATTGTGTCAAACGGATACTATTAAATTCTTAAAAACTAATAAAAAATTTAAGTGGCTTGGTGACGAATCTTAATAAACCATGTCGGACTAAACCAACATCAACAAAATAAATTTTTAGTTCATGCATGAAGTACTATTATTTATTAGATTGTTTATTGCGGCTTTATTGCCATCACAAATTTAACCAGTATAACTTCAGTAGAGTTTTGTTTACAATTTTCTTTTTAACTTTTAACTAGGCTTTTTACATCTAAATTTGTTTAAAGATAGAATACTATAGTTTTTACTACTTGTTAAAAAAAAATGTTAATTTGTCAAAATTGTTTGGGGATTTCAAACTTGCGCTGTAAAGGCGTTGTTAAAATTGTAATAACTTGAACAGATGAATTTTCTCCAACACCTCTCTCATGACAATAATAAAAAAATGTGCGGTTTTAGATCATCAGCGTTACCATAGATACGAACGAAAGATTGAAGCGCAATTTTCGACTCATTATCAAATCGTGTACTTAGAGCTTGAGACTTGATGGCCTAGGGAATTCCATCCACATTTCCCTTATGTATTACATCTGCTAAAAGTCATTATTTGATTTAATAAGAATAATGGAATTCGATTTTATATTTGAGTTTTGATATTTTTGATGGAAAAAACCGAGTAATTTAAATTTTGTTTAAGAAGATAAAAATACTCTAAACTGGAATTTGATTTTATGAACATTACACTATGTTTTATCTATACATTTCAACATTTCCCATACATAAGTAAAGCACATAAATTTAAACTATTATAATATACCATTTATAGTTTTTCTAATTCTATAGTGAAATTTATTTTTAAATTGCGAAAGGTTAAATCTTTAATTTTGATAGTTTAGATTCAGAGTGTAAACACATTATTTAAAAAATAAAGAAAATAAATGTAGTATAATTGCTACTTACCATATAAACGAAAGAATTGCGATTTGAAGTCTTAAATTTACCCCGAAAGAAGTTTGAAGTGTGATGTTAAGTTGTTGGATGGCTCTTTTATATGTATGCGTGTTGTCTACCCAACTATTCTTCATTCAACGTCAACCAATTGCGCCCCGTCATATGAGCGACGCCTATGAGTTTGCCAACGCACCACTTCACTCTAAATTCCATTTTCCACTTGATTCATTCCTCTTACACTTTGTTTTTTATCAGGTGAAAGAGGAAATAAAAATCGAGACTCAAGTAATGTCAAAATTTGTAAAAAATTATGACAAATTAGTATTAAATGTTCTTAACTTCTTTTCAGCAGGTCTTAGCGTCTGACGCAATAATTAATTTAATACAGACTAATTACTTATTGTTTGATTGGATTTCAAATCTAATTTGACAACAAGTATTTTACAAGCTAAAAAAATTACAGGTATTTTTCTAATGCTTTTGAATTATATTATGGTATTGTTGTTAAGCAAATCAAATTTATATTGATATAAATATAACACATCCGAAGATCTTTTGCTACAATTTTTTTAAATTTTGGGATTTGCTCAATTATTTGGTCGTTAAAATTCAGCTGTTTTCATTAATGAGATTTTTAAATTATATTTCACCAATTTTTTTTAATTCATGAACAAATTATTATACGATACTTGCAAAATGTTGTGAGTATCTGTTTTGAGTTTGCAATTTATCATTAGTGTTTGGATTGTGCCACCTGCCATTTTAAAGAAAAAACAACTGTAATCTAACTATCACAAGCTTAATTGGTTATTCACAATAGCGATGTTGTTTACATATTGTCGGTAATAATTATTATTTGATATGAGTGGCTCTAAACTTAGCTAAAAGCCTACGATCCATAGTTTTAATTAAGATATAACATATTGATTTTGGTTTCAAATTAAGGTAATTGTTTTAATTTATTTTTTGTAATCGAAAAATAATTGGTATAAAAGTTTTTAATTTTATAGTGCACTGGCCTCGTTTATTCACTTTTCTTATGGCTTTAATATACGGAAGCTGGGTTGAGCTTTATGTCTATAATTTCAGCATGAAATGTAGCTAATTTCTTTGTTCGTGTTGTTAGTTTCTGTCTGTAATTTAACGATGAGCCGATTTTAATTCTCGGAAATGAATTCCCAAAATGAATTATATCCAAATATGTTAGTTGCCATTTGTCAAGCGAGAGTAAATTTTACCAGCCCACTTTAGGGAGAGGAATGGTGAAGTGTATAAATAAATTTGCAAAGCAAACGATCGATAGATTTACAAAACATACTGATTATGGTGTCTACATCTAGTGAAGACAAATTAAACAAATTTTATTTGTTTCAAGTAATTATTAAGTTATTACTAATAGAAGAAAAAAATAAAATGAGCAAATATCAGATTTCGGAAAACTTTATAAACGAATTGAAATATTCGTTTAATTTTTTTTAAAACTGCAAAGATTTTTTGCTGTAATTATTTTTCATTAATTTTTCTATGTTACCAATTTGGTTACTAAAATTACTGAATTTTAATTTGTTTTAAACTGAATCGATATAAATACTCACTTTGATGTGTGACCTTGATTCAGACTGAAGCGATATAAATACTTACTTCAGTATGGTAAGTGATGGTAAGTGAAGATTTGACTATAATTTTACTTATTGTATAAAAGATTTGCGACTGAATTGGCACCTAACACGTATGGAAATTTCTTTCGGTGTTGCCAATAAATCAAAACTGAAGTTTTGTAGTACTTTTCATTTTAAATTAACAAATGTTACAATTTGTTGCTTATAATTAAAGGACAAAATACATTTATATTAATTCTCCATTGGTATATAAGTTCTAGAACTTGAGTCCTCTTCAATGATAGGAATAACTTAAGGCTCTGCTGGACAACCCAGTCTGTTGCCCAGGTGATGATGCACAACTTGCTTTCGTCTCTTTGACCGTCAAACATCTACAAGTAGACTAGTAAAACGAAATAAAGTTTTATTGTTTACTTATAGAAGTAGGATTTGTGCATTCGGGTTGACAATTGAAAATAAATCAGCTTTACAACTATAAAATCCTGCAATAGGCTATAAAACAGCAATTACATTAAGATTCAGTAATCTGATGTATCTAATACGTGTGGCTATTAAAGCTTACAAGGAGGTACTGCTGACTTGAGTCGATCCAATTGTTACGTATTTAAACAAATAATTAAAGTATTGGTTAAATAAAACAAACAATTAAGATTAGCAATGCTTTAAAAAATGCATTTACGGGCTATAAGTTTAACAATATAAAATATATTTTAAGGAGTTGCTAATTTTAATTGTTTTAGCCAATCTATAATATTAGTACGAGGATGATGGTTGTCGTCGTCGTGGATACGATTGATGTATCATCGCAAAACTAATCAAATCTACAATGGTCACTGATCTAAATGTGGTTATAAGGAAAAAGGACACGAAAAGCCTTCAATGCATTAAATTATGACAAAACAAAAGATTTTCCGTTTTGTTTTTTATTAAAATCGCGTAAAGTCTCGCCTCATGAGTATTCTATTACGATTGTAATTGCTCATAGATTATTTGTTTAATTATTTCAAATTTTCCAATGGTTTTTATTCGTTATAAGTAAACTGTTCTGGAAAATTGAATTTTGTTTAAAAATAATATTTTTTAACTTTTTTTTTTGCTCATCCCGAGACTCTTTTTGCGATCAGTGAAATTTTATCTTCTTTTTCCATCGGAATTGTCTTTGCCGAGATCTTTGTTTAGTGTTTTGTTGATATCAGGATGTTAGAAAGGTATCGTCATTTGGCGTGATTTTGGATTAACTAAAAAGGTTTCGTCAATTTAATGTAGACGGCGTTTGAGTACTAAAGCAGAAAGTTAAACATTAATCGATATTAATGGGATTTTATATTCTCCTAAAGGTGGGAACGATATTTAATCGAAGAACTGGAATCTGAAAGTTATCGCGTTATTTCTACCAAAGTTTTTAGCCGTCGAGATCGTCAAAAGCTCCGCCCGAAACGAGGCTGCGCTGCATGCGCTCGGTCGACCGAACGTAAATCCAAGTATAAAACTTTTAAAAAAATTCAGATCTTCTTTATTACTAATTCGAGATATTAATTTATTTCAAATTTTGTGCATTTAGAAAGTGATAACGAATTTGTAATTTACGTAACTTTAGAATCGTCGTAGTTTGAAGCTTTCGAGTTCGACGAGAGAAGGCGCTACTTTTTACTATTCACATACGTCGCATCAAATTTATGCAAATCAGTTTGTGACTTTGGAAAATTTTCTTGTCGTAATTGCTTATTCCTTCAGTTTTATTCGATGAGGATGGTTGGTTGCTTCGACTCGTCTTTTTTTAGAAGAAACAAAGAATGGATTTAAGTATATTTCTATTTATTAACTATTT
>JAQFZU010000194.1:0-39628 GCA_034696185.1 Henia vesuviana | reverse complement strand
GACGCGTACGACGAATTGTCGTACGACCAATTGCCGTGTACGACGAATTGTCGTACGACCAGTTGACGCCCGACCAATTGTCGTACGACGAATTGTCTTACGACCAATTGACGGTATCCCGCTAGACGGCTGTGGTTGAAGGATCTTCTTGACGCCATCTAGTGACGGAGTTGTGCACTTCCAAAGCATGAAGAATTTGACCAACATCTTTATGTATCGTTATTAGTTTAAGGTGAAATAGGAAGTTGTATAAAGCAAAAAAAAATAGATGCTTCACATAACTGTATTTAATATTTTATTAATAAAGTGGGGTTTATTAATAGTAAAGAAGGAAAAATAGAATTTTCGTGTGACGTCATTACCAGGAGATGAGTATACCATCTTGAAATTTTGAATCTTTTGGGACCATTATTGTGCAAGAAAAATCTTCCAAATACAGAACCAATAGCTTAGAGTCCTTTTAAAAAACTACCACTCGTTTTTTCTTCTCCTGAAAAAAACCACTAACATCAACCAGGAATTGAACCCAAATTATTTGGATCTAAAGACTAGACCACTGATATTGGCTAGAATGATGGTGTTTAATGAAATATTTTTAAAAAAATTGTTCAAGTTTCAGCAAGTATTTTAGTAGAATATTGTTTTCTTAACATGTGAGTACAAGATTTTTATAAATTCCAATTTCACAAAAATAAGATATTAATTTACTGCATTAAATACAGTGTTAGATGTATATTGTAGATTGATATTCAGAAAATGTTTTTTAAAAACATTTCAAAGCTATTTGACAGAAATGTTTAATAACATTTGTATGGTGCATTCTATAGAATGTTATATAAGTTAAGAAAATTATTGTTATCAAAACATTTAACAAAAACATGAGTTAGATGTTTGATGTTAAAATTTATACAATGTTTTTATAAAACAGTTTCTGTAATGTTTTATTACCACTTTGTATTAACAGTTTAACAACATTTTAAGTAATTATTATATAAACAATTGCTTTGAATATATTCATAATGTATTTCACAAACATGTCAAGCAATGTTATACACCTATTAACAATTAACATTATCTCAATAAATCCAGATCAACATCAAATCAACATTGTCTTTAAATGTACTGTTAATATTGCATTTTAGTAATTTATAAAAGTTATTTTTGTATAACATTATACCAATATTAGGTCAAATCAACATTATTTGCTTACATTATACCAACATTAAGTTAACATTTTTATTTCATAATTAACATTCAAATGTTTGTCCAACATCCGGCAATATTATCACAATGTTTCATTGTTTATTGGGAGTTTTTTTTTCTTGCTACAAAGTCAGCAAAATCATGTTCTGGCAATGCCCGGACCTTCTTACGAGCATGGAAGTAGCTGCAAGTTTTGTGGTGGCTTATTTCCTACACAAGAACAAGGGATTTTGACACGAATTGTCAATGCAAATGGATCACTATTGTCGAGAGGGTATCTTGCTAGGGAAGTTTCTGGGAGAGGATGTAGTACCTCCTTGTAAGTTACAATTTGTTTAAATAAATTAAATATTGTTAAATTTATAGCCTAAAATGCATGGTCTGGGGACCGTGCTTGGACTGCTTGCCATGGGCTGGTTGCAATCCTTCATGTTGAACACTTTATAACCAGTTTCTTTTATTAGTGAGTTTGTGTAAAGAGGTTTTTTTCCTTATAAAAAGCATCCTTATGATTATAAGTATAAGGGAAGGCTATAAGTATAAGAGAAAACTCATACTGTACACTATTTTCAAAAATAAGGGAGCCAATCACAGAGCTTTCCCTTATAAAAATAGACATGCCCAATTGCAAATGATGTTAGTAACATTTCCTCACTCAGTGATTTGAAAGTTCTAATTGCATTTATAGTGTCACTAACTTCAAATTCAAGTCATATGACAAATTTCTATTCTTATAAAAGATCAACTGCTGCAATTGTGATAAGTGATTTTATTATAAAAATGATTATTCTGAGGTCAATAGTGTAAGGTTTTGTTTTGCACAACCACTACGTCATATTTTTTTCTTACACTGTTTTTCATATATGATAGAATTATAAGGTTAAGGGAAACTCCCTTGCACAAACTCACAATGATCACAAGTTTCTTTTTCCTACTTATTAGCAGTATATCGTTTATATAAACTATTATTATTTTATCTCACTTATAATGATACATACATTAGGTGCATTCAATCTACAAAATAAACTGTTTATTTCGTTTAAAGAAATTTAAATTTCACACATTTGATGTCATGTTTTAGAGTTTTAGCAGTTTTTGAAAATGACATTACTGTATGAATTGGTTTCAGTTGCAAATCAGTTTTTAAAAAATATAACAACCGTAAAAACACACAGATATTTAGTGTTTTAAACAAGACTAAAAATAAGTATCTCGATACCGTTATCAATACTTTTAAAAAAAGTGGTAATTTTACTTTTGTTGCCGTTATCGATAGTGTAAAAAAAAAGTAACTTTGATATTCACAATTATTGATATTAATACTATTTCGATAAAATTTCAATACTTTTAAAATTTTAATTTATTCCAATTGAAATAAATTTGTACATTGCATTTTTTATAAGCAATATTTTTATAAAATAATTCTTTTATTTTGTACGGTTGTCTGCAGATGTTTGCAAATGCCATTAAAATATCGATAATTCATCGATATCTAAGATTTTAAATTTTTTAGATATCTAAAGAAGTATTTTCTTTAATTATCAAAAAAATATCGAATTAATTCAATATCAATAATAAAATAAAATATCAAAATAGTATTCTGATACTGTTTCGTTAGTTTTCAAAAAAGGTATTGATGACACTATCGCCGATAATATCGATATCGAAATATTGAATATTTCTCTGTGCAATGTCATGCACTTTAAAAAAACAGGAGTAGATATACAAATAGGAACAAATAAAAACAACCTTAATCTTAATAGGCATTTTCATATAATAATATATAATATACATTCTCATATAGGTGTTAGTGAATACTCAGATTCATGTATTCTGAAATTACATTGGGTATTTATATAAAAGGGAAAAAGTGATAGACAGGCATCATTGCTTGCCTTGTCACTAGAAGTTATGAAGTAAAACCAGGTGCTGATTTCTCAGCAATGTACACTCCAGTTGTAAACTTTGATTCTTATGAAAATCAAAAAGAAGAAAATGGAGAAGGTAGTTGAAATGTAAGGTGAGTAAATGGAATGCTAATTGAGACTTACAAGGAGTGCTTCCTTACTTTCCTGTCTTTGATTTGCATAATTCTAAAGAAATAAATTGATTATTAATTACACTGCCTCCTATCTTAAGACACAATTCGTTTAAATGAAATTAATATTGTTAAGCTTATGGCCTAATAATGCATTTTTTCCCATAGGAAAATAGTTTGATTTTTTCCCTATGGGAAAACATGCATTATTAGGCTATAAGTTTCACTCACTATAAGAAGCACTCCTTGTTAGTTGGAAAACTTGAGAAAATGATAATTTTTAGAAAATCTGCATAATCTTATATTAGATGTGATAAGAATCAAAGTTCAAATAGAGAATAATACGGTTTTCACCTTTAAATTTCTTTGAATTTTTTACAAAAAAAAATGTGAATTGTACATTTTTAAACTAATTAGGGGGTGCTCTACAACTTTTGTTTGAAAACATTTTCTATAACTTTAATGGTTTCTGAGTTACAGAACAAGTGATCCTGAAAATGATATTCAAGGTCAAATCTAACATCACTATTGCTCATACCCAACTTGCTATTTGATTGTAGTAACAAAATGATCCTATCTGCATTGATTGTTGAGATAATTGACAGAGAACTAGAATTTTTTACCACCATTATATAACTGATAACGCAATAACATAAATTAGCAAGACAAAACTTGGGAGAGGAAGATATTTCTAATCCTATAGTAACCTCCTAACCCTAATAAGATTCTGCTCTCTATCCAACTTTCCATAACCACCAGTGATATCTATCATGCCTGCCAGTCTGAACATACCAATGTTGCAGTTACGAGTCCAGTATCATAGAGCACTGGAATGCCAGAGTTTGAGCAGGAAGCAAGATCAACAATCGAAGCACAGGGTTGCTCACTCCGGGAATACCTGTTCAACGGGCAATACCGGTGCAAGATCGGTGAACTAAGACAACATCAATACTACCTCGTTGAGAGCGAAAATTACCGGTTTGTTTTAAAGACTTTGGTTCGGATAATGTTAATGTTGCTAAAGGGGTAGAGATGTTTAGTTTGATTGATTAATTTTAACTATTTAAATTGTGTTGAAAATATTAAATATTAATCATATTGTGCTAATTGATACGCAGCGCCCCAGGCAAATCGATACTTCGGGGCACTCCTCATCTGCATGACGCACGTTACCGAAGTATTAGCAGGACCGACACCTCCTTTTGCATTAATAAATAATGTTTAACCGACAAACATTACACTATCCTTCATACAAAAGAAGAAGTTTTCAAAAAAACTCAGATAAGTTGCATGCAAAACGCAAGTTGTAATGATATTAAATGGACACATAAAAGAAAAGAAAAATTGTTTTTTTATTAATCATTGATAATTTTTGTTTCTTAAATACCTTATTTTTCAATAAAATAACAATTTGCATTGATTTTTATCTCATCGTACTAATTTTGTTTTTTGTAAACAAAAAGCAACAAATTGTTTAAACGAATACATAACAACATTTCGTTGTCATTTTAAAAAATATTTTATATTGAGATTGCCACTAAAATAATCAAAACAATTCTTATGTAACATGAAGATAACATTACCCAATTACTTCCTTGTTTAAATCCTTTACATTAGCTGCACCTTTACATCTTATTATCTTTTTCGCTTTTCTTTAATATACCATCACAGACATGTCTTATTTCAATGCATCACATCTTTATTTATTATCTATTACTGATATGATATAGAAGTAACCCTGATACAAACTCATTGCATTGATGATAAATGAGGCGAAGAATTTTTCAACAAGAGTATATAACAAACTGCATTGATATTGTTTTATATAGCAAGTAATGCTCATATTGCATTATTTTCTCTCCAATATTCAAATACTATAAACTAGAAACATTTGATTTTGTTTTATCCAATAAGTTAATTCAAAGTGAATGAAATAATAAATGAAAAATAAACAAATTATCTCTCTCTATATCATTACCTACTGTTTATCATAAAAAATGATTATAACAATTAAAATGATACTTTGTAAATATCTATGCTTTCCTTTAAATAGGGCTAATCTCTTTTCATGCATTGATTAAGTTGTGAGATTTATTTTTTTCATACATAACTTTTCATCGATAATTAAAAAAAAACATTAAAAATATTTCCATTTGAAAGTCCACATGATATTGCATTGATTTTGATTTCAAAAAACTGTTTCATTTTTTCAAATAGAAAATAAATACAAATTCTGTAAAACTTGTTCATTAAAATTCACAACAAACAGACATAAAAAGACACAGGGGGGAGACACTCACAATGTGAAACTTTGATGATGATTAAAGAAAGACAAATTGTATAGAGAAAAGCAAAAATTAAAAAAAAAATTTAGTTGGTTATTTTGCAATTACTTATTTTTGAATATTCCATTTTTTTATTTAAAAAAAAATTATTGTTTTTATTTTTCAAATTCATTTTCCCTAGAAATTCGTTTAGTAAATACAACAAGATATAATAATATTGCAAATATCACAGTATAATATAATGAGTACATCATTTCATCGACAATCAAAAGAAAAACAGTTTTATATATTATTTTATATTTCAAAAACTTCAATATTATGCTTGCATTTTGAATCCCTCAAAAAACAAAAAATTGGATCGGTCTTAATATATGCGTGGAATAAGTGCACGCGGCATTTTGATATTGCACATGTATCAATCTAAGTGTTTATTTAATTATATATTGAGTTCCCTCCCCCTTGCATTACTTTCCGTGAAGCTACAATAACTCAAGGCGGGCAAATTTTGGTCAGCATTTTTCGTTTTATCACTAACCGTTGTGTCCGAAATTGGTCCTGTATATATAAAATGATTTTTATTTTTGTTTCATAAGATTTTATTGATTAATGGGATTTAGTTTTTTTAAAATTTCATTTCATTACCATCATTTCATCCCATCAACTCGAATGACTTAAATGCACAGATTTAAAGAAACAAAAACAAAAAAACTGCTTCAACTGACTGACACAATAGTCAGGATCCCCAAAACCATTAAAGCAATCCAACTGATCGCAACCATCGACCCATTCGCTTCTGCTGTTGGAAGCGACTCGGATGTCGTCATTATATCCACATCATTTGATTCAGTCGTAAATTCCTCGATAGTTTCCACTTCTATAGTCGGCAGCACAATTTCTTTCACTTCTTCTTCCTCTTCTTCTTCTACTTCTTTCTCTACTTCTTTCTCCTCTTCGACCGTCGGCGTCGTCCTTGCCGCACATTGTGCCATAACCTCGGCGTACACAACTGAAGCGTTTTTGTGTGCGTGGTGGTCGGGGGAGAGGCACAGATTATCGATGAGTAAATTCGGCACCGAGTTCCGATGACTCTCGGCCACCCACCTCAACCGACAATCACACGAGAACCAGTTGTGCATGAACTTGATTTTGCGCACTTCGCTGATATCGTCGAGAGCGTGTGGTTCGACGAGTTTAATGCGATTTCTATGAATGCCGAGGACACTCACACTCCTCATTCCCTGCAACGCATATGCTTCTAGTGTGTCGATAGTGTTGTTCTCCAGGGTCAAATAATCGACCGCGGAGAGTCCATGGAAGGCGCGACTTTTAATAACCGTAATGTGCGAGTCTCGTATGTTGAGGCTGGCCACATTGCTCAGTCCTCGGAAGGAACACGACGGCATCTGATGTAACCGCAGATTAGTTAGTCGTATCATACTCACGTTGCTCAGCCCGTTGAAACTGTCCGGCTCGATCTCCTCGACCCCGGACGGAAGGTAGAGAATGTCGACGCCAAGCAAGTTGGCAAAAGCTCCGCTCTGAATCGTCTTCAGAGGGTTTCCCGTCAGTGAAATTGAGCGTACGTGATGAGTGTTCGCGAAGGCGTTCATGGCGATTGCAGCGATGCGGTTGTAGCCGAGAAAGAGATTGGTGATGTTGACCAGGTCGGAGAAAGAGTGAGTGGCCAAGTATGGAAGAGGATTGTCTTGGACGCTCAGTTCTTCTAAGTTGGCGAGACCTCGGAAGGCGTATGGAGCAACTTCACGAATTTGGTTACTGTCAAGGACTAGGCGTTTAATATTATGCAATCCATGGAACGCATCTGGTGGGATGACAGTTATGTTGGTCTTACGCAAGGCCAGGTGCTCGGTCGCCGACGACAAAGGAGAGGGCAGTTTGTTTAAGGAAGATTGCTCGCATAATACCTGGAAAGAGAAAAACAATTTCATTTAGTCTTAACTGCCTTTAACACAAACACAAATTTGTTATTTTATTCGTTTTTCATTAGTTTATGTTTATGACAACAGATGGCGCCACGCGTATAGTTTTTTTCCTTCCATCTCTTCCAGGTTGAGTTAGTAAAGAAAATAGGATAATGGTAAAAAATATACAATACTGAGAAAACGGTCTTTCCCAAGAGATGACATGAAATAGGATGTCGTTAGATATTTCCTATCTCGATTTCGTGAAAACAAAGTGAGGAAAATAATTACTAGAAAAAAAAAACATAATCAGTCCTTAGTGGAAAAGTTAAGAAGCTAAAATAATCCGAATATAATGGAAAACATAAATTTAATCGTAATGTCAGAAATGTCAGAAATGAAATCTACAAAGATTTTTCGCCATGACCAAATGGTTTTTACCCATTAATGGGTAAAATTTAAAAAAAATTTAATTTTTAAAAATTGCAGTTTATGCGAGCTTCATCAAAATAGCTAAAATAAGCTAATTTAATCACACTAATCTTAAAAACGATTGCAGAATTAGATTCTACATTTATTTTTACTCTTAAACAAATGTTTTTCACACATGGCTGGCATAAATTATACAAGATTAAAGTTTTGAAAAAGTGCAATACACTCATGTTTTGACAAAATAACAATCATCAACGAAATTCGAAGATTTTTGCGCCTTGGTCTTTAATAACCAATCAAATAATAACATTTGATTAATTGAACATTCTCCTGGAAATTATTATTTACATATATCTACAAATATTGAGCTATTCTAAAACTAGGTCGAGGCCTGTGGCGAAATAAAGGTCAATGAGAACCACAATTTTTATCATTACCTTGAATTCAATCATTGGATAAAGTATAAAAATTGATTTAGAAAATTCCCACTTTATATTAAAACCTAATATTATTTTATTTCGTGGAGAAAACATTAGGAACAATATCTAGATTCGCCCACGAGCTCATAAAAACAAGGAAAAAAGGCACCGAATACAAAAACAATATCGATGACTCTTCATAAATTTCAAACCACATCATTTACTATATTTACACTATTGATTTCATTGACAAAATTTTTTCTACTTGCACAAGTAGACCCTATAATCAGGTAAAAGATAAACAGGAAATTAAATGAAAAATGTCGTCAACTAAAACGTAATAAAGTAGCTTCAAATACTAACATGAATAAAATAAAAACATTCGATAAAATAAAATTTTACGATGAATCGGTTGATATAAAATTTAATCGCCTAAAGTTCACTGATTTAGATTTGATAAAGGTTAAAAGGGTAAAGGAAGAAATAGTTCCAATAGAAATGTTAAGTCCGTCGGTAGTTCGAAGTAAATTTAAAAGAAAAAAAAATCTATTTTTTTCTATTTTAGATCAGAAAATAATTCTTGATCGATAAACTTGAAAAGGAAACTCGCAATTTGTCTTTCCCTATTTTTTCTCTTCAAAAATGAAAGACGAGCACCTTTGGTGTGTGTTTGCTCCGTAAGAAATATATAAAAAGTGACATATGATAGATCGCACACATCTCATTTAACCTTAATATCAAGTGATATTTGTAACTGTAAGTACAAATAGAAAAGGTGAATGTATTGCACACGAATTTCTAATGTTTTTTATGGTGTTTCCAGTGATGCAAACCAGTACTACTTCTTGTTAAAGAGTTAGTGCAGCTGTGAGAGTAATCCAATAGTATTATCACACACTTAGGCTCGCTCTTGTCTAGTTAAGTCTAAAAGGAAAGACGCCCACTTTATGAGTTGAAACTAAATGGATATGACCTAATGAGAATTTAAAGTAAATGAAAATGACCTTAAGGTAAAACTTACAGTAAGTAAACAAATATCCTTTGCTTTAGTTTGGTTAAGAGATATTGTTATAAACTTTTGAGTATTTAATATTCAAATATGATATTCTCTATCATACTATAAGATCATTGAAAGTTCTTAGCCATTGGTTAATTGAATTATCATAAAATAATAAAGCCTTAATTTTAATTGCAATTATTCAATGCATGTAATACATAATATTTTAAGAGTATTTTTGAATTAGTATTATGGTCTCTTCCCTTTAAACTATTTTTCAAGATATTTTTTACATTTTTTTTCCTCATATAAACCTGTTATTTTAAATCATTTTTGGAATCCAACCCACTTAAAGTATGAGAAGGTATAATTTTGTAGAAAGAATGCTCATATTTCATTATTAACTCACATCAACCGTTACAAGTTTTAATTTACATAAAAATCATACTAATTATAAAATTAAATTAATTTAAAAATATTTCAAATGTCTTGAATTCACTAGGAAAAACGATTGGAGCATAGAAAATAGGCGGAGTTTTCTTCTGTTGGTCGTAAACGAAGAGAAATCGATCAAGAAAGATGTTGCTAAGCGACTGCATCCACATAAGAAAACGCCATAAGGGAAGAACCTCAAAGACGGCCATTGTTAGCGTTGATCTGAACTTGAGATGATACGAATGAATCAGTCGAAACACGTGCTAACTGGCAGCGAATAAAAAGATAAAAATTCCCTTTTCAATCTCATCGTTCATACTGTTTTCGTTTCGCGTTTTCCGACAAGATGGGTCGACCGAATGAAGTGTGGGGAGATGTGTTAGTTTCAATTGAAAAAATGTGTTCTCGCGCTCTCCTTTTTAAAATTCCACTCGAATCCATTAACTGTGTGGGAGAATTTAATCTCGGTGAAGAGGTATTTATGTTGTAATCTAAAAAAATCCTTTAAATATTGTATTTCCTAATTTTTAGAATAATTTTCAAACTTATTTAAATTTTCATAAATACAATTTTTTTTAAGATTTCATATAACTAAACTCATATTTCTTATGATATTTCTTACGATGTTTAGTTTTAAAGAAAAAAAAAACATTTTAAATGTTAATTTCTCATTAATTATTCTGAAAGACAAAGCTTAAATATTTTTTCTAAAATTTTATTTTTTATTTTTATTTGATTTAGAAAAAAAGCAATTCTGCCCATTTCTATTTACAGCAAAAGAAATTGCGTTGAATAATTAATGAAATTCACGTTGGAAACCCATTGGTTTGAACGTTTCGTTTTTAAATAAAAATTCAAAACCAACTATTTTTAACTTGGATCTAAAACAAACTTCAAATGAAAATTGATAGATTTCTCACAATCAGGTAAAAAAAAATCACTTTGATATTGAATAATCTGGCAATCTCAGCATAGCTCAAATGAGCAAATATTTGCGTGATAGGAGAGATCACTGCAGCAAAAAAATATGTCGAAAAAAAAATTGTGTTTTAAGACAAGATGGCCGTTAATATTATTATGCATTTCGTTGCGCTAGCTTTATTTATCTACATGATGAGAGATAATGAAAATGGTGCTAAGTCTCTAGGGAAATTCTTTTCCACGTCGTCGTCGTGGGCGCCACTGATGTCCCGCTGGGGAAATGAGTTTGTGTCGTTTGTAATGAGCGTCAAACCTGTATTATGATGAATGGCCCAATTGTGTCATAATAATCTCTTTCCATATACGAATTAAAATATTCTCAGTCTTAATTTATGAACACAATGAAAAAAAACTATATTGCTTTTCTTTTTCAGACAACAAGAAAAATCAATAAGAAATACCAATTATTGATTAAGTACAATTTAGAGTAGTCATCAAAAATTTCATTGCCATTACTAAAATTAGTTCTTAACCAATTTGAATCGCGTGCCCAATTCCATTTATTTCATTTAGAGATATAAATAAAATTAAAAAAAAGTAATAAATTATTTCTATTTTTTTCTATAATCTTTAAGTGATTCCAAATCCATGAAAAATCGAAAATAGTACCAAAAAAAAGAGTGAGAAAATAATTCAACATCCATCGTTTTTATTGGATAGTAAAAGATTGTTATAAATGTAATAAACGACAAAAGCTGTCAAAGATTGATTCAATCGGCCAGAAAAAAAAAATCAAAAATGTCCTGACCTTGATCTAGCCTCACACTCGACACTTAAATTATTAAAATAAACATACTTGAAACTTAATAAACGAATTATCCATTTTTAATCATAATTCTATTTGGGATACTCCGTGACCTTGGAACCACCGAGTTATCGATCGCTGAAACACGCGTAGGTCGTCAGGGCGCAGGTAGTGCGCGCCAACTGGGTCATGAAGGCGGGTGGGAAGATTCGTAGGCGGAATCGGTACTGGGAGCTTCTGCGCCTACGACAGGTGTGCGAAAAGCAACGATCTTAAAGTTTTAACGACGAAGGAAAGCGACGAGGGCGATGTATGGCTTCATTTCGAGTTGTTATGGTTACATGATATTAAATTTTAAAAATTAAAATCGATATTTTTCGATTTTTAAAAAAAAAAAATTCTTTAACCCATTTTTATTGATTTCATTCTTTGCTTCCACATGGACGCATTGTGCTGACTCAATGAGTCAACTTATTCCACGCATGCTCCGAACGAAACGTCCATCATGCCGTTACTATGGCAACCATGGACCATAGTCCATACCTTAATTTCATCATGAAATATCAATGGAGAAAATGTTTTTTCTTCTTTTTATAAAAGAAAAAAATTGTAACATTCAATCATTACTTCCATTACCCCCATTCATCTTGAAGAATTAAGGGTTAAGTCAAAGGCGATATTTCATTTCCTACAAATCAGGAAATGAAACAGACGCCGGATGAAGTCGAATCTTTCTCACATTGACTCGATTCCCTCGATACACACACATGTAACCCATAATTCGTGAGGGAAAGGGAGAGTACTACATGGCTTTATGTCCCAACTGGTTACAAGGCTAGGTGGTAATGCTCGAATCAAGTATTACCAATGATTCAGATGAAAATCGAAAGCAAAAAAAGATCATTTAATGGAGTAAATTACCTGCAGTTGGACACATAGGCAACTTTCAGGACAGTCGGCTTCGGCATGTTTACCATAACCCATTCCACATATGACAATGATGAAGAGGCAAAATGTGGTCCAATGATGTTGATTCATGATGAACTAAATCTGAAATATAAGGAATATATGAAACAATGTTTCACTCTCAATGTCTAAGCTAACTTTAGATTTTCAATGTCAATGCCACGGTAATAAGTAGAAGAGTATCGCGCGTGGGATGATTCTGCGCATGTCGTTTGGCCATGTATTTACTCCTACTCGATCTTGTGAATATGTGGGTAGAAAAAGTCAAATTTCAAATGAGAAACTTTATGTAAATTTTAATTTTTTATACACTCATTGGGAATGGGTTTTACCGCGTGACAATTGAAGTGGCACAACCTTGGTATTACGTGTGCTGCCCCTTACGTGAGATAAGCATCGACAAGGTGAAACCCGCACGCAAAAACCCCTTTCAACACGCGTTTGGTGGATCGATAGGAAGGACGATGGCGACTTCCGACTCGAGTATCGCTTTTCACTTTCCATTTCCTAACTTTCCTACTCGTCTCTCGTGTCCGGGAAACGACAGTGGCGAGAAGTAAATTCACTTAATTCAAATTTCTCTCGTCCAAAACACATAACAAACAGCAGGAATCCCACTTGACGAATGGATCCTTAATCTTAATTCTCTCTTTCTCGCTTCCACGTCGACGAGCGTCAATCGATCGTCTTTAACACACCCTTTACCACCTTTACACTAATTTCTTCTTCTTGATAAAACATGTTTTTTTATTATAAAGTATATTTGCCCACTTTCCTCGTACAAGCAATAGAGATTTACGTTTTAGCAAGGGATTTGCTAAATCACTAAGGATCTTCTGACCCCCGCAGCGAACGAAACTCAAGGATCGCTTCAAATCTTACATATAAAATATCCTATACGAAAAAATAAATAAGCTCTATTGGTTAACATTAAACCCACGGGATATGCGCGAGAATTTAACGTGCGCGAAAAATGTTCCCATCGCTCGGATAAGTGCGTGTGTGTGCGTATTGTAGTTGGTGAGGGAACCTGTAAAAAACACGGTGGGGACTTGGCACGGCCCATCTTAATGACTCCCGGAAGCAAGAACCCGCTCCTCGCCCACACCCTACGCATCATCGATCGACGAGCCGCAATGCCGAGGACCACCATTATTATCTTCGACCGATTTCTTCGACTGCTCCATCACGTTTGGTACATTGCAGCAATAGAAAGTATCAAATGTGAAATATAAATTAGATGATTTTCAAATGCGCATCACTCGTAACGTAATTGTTAACGGTTTTTAATATGCTTAACCCTTCAATGCCAGCGCCACCAATTCGCGCGAGGCAGTGAAGCCGTCACCAGGCGAACCGAAGCATCCATTGCGCATGTACGGGAAGGGGTAATGCGAGTGCGTTTGGGTTGTGAACGATGCGATATTTTATGCAATCCTACCTGAGATTTTTTGAGGGTCCAAAACGCTCGCTTTTCTTTTACCGACTGCACTGAACGGACGGAAGAGACCGCGCGCGCGCCTTTCAACGTCCTCTGGGCGCGCGCTTTGGACGAAAAAGCAGCGACCGTGCACCGGGCATGCGCGTGTTGTCGAGCGGCACGAGACGATTTTGATGCAGTTGCTTTGCTTTTAGCCATGCATCACAGGTCGAGCCACCAACAACTTGCAGTTGCGCGTTGATTATGCGCAATAACTTTGGCGGAAAATTCAAAATTATATAAAATTAATTCATAAATCAAATAAATTTTTTATAATTAATTAAAAACAATTTTTGCAAAATTAAAAAATTTAAATTACTAAAACTTCCATTCGATCACGCAGTGAACAATTCCCAAGATTCGTAATTTCTTTCTGCAGAAATCTTAAAGGAAATGACTAATTTTAAGAACTTCCTTCCTTAACAAGGCCCAGGAATCATATGCTTCAACAACACTTTAAAATGTCTTTTCCCAACGTATCAACCTAACAAAAGTAAGTCTCTTAACCGTAACCTTTATCTTCAATAATTTTCTAATGTTTTTTCCTTAGTTAATATAAAATCATGTTACTTTCGCATACACTTTACGTGGTAATCATCGCATCATTAGTAGCGGTAGTCGATTCGTGTATAAAGGGCTGCGAATGCACTCACACTCAACTCCACTGCACCTGCGCGAACGGTACATCTCAATTGCACCTGTTGCCATATCACCTGAAAACGCGACCGACCCAAGTACACGTAACTGGCTGCCATACTGTTAACGTGTATCCATGGAATTCCGTATTCGAATCGCCTTTGCACGTATTCAACGTGAGCAATGTCGAGAATCTGCACATAAATCAATTGGCATTTCAACGAGTAACGGATATGCATCAATTAATCATCAGCAACACACGCATAATCAACTGGACTTCCGATTCTTTCGAAGGGATACAGCGCGTGCATCGTATTCACTTTTATAACGTCACTTCCGAACAAATTCCCACCAACTCTTTCAGAGATTTAAATCAAGTGGGGGATTTGAGTTTCGTCAATTGTCATTTTAAATCGGTGGAAATTAACGCGTTCAACAACACCAATAATGTCACTCGTTTCGCATTCCTCAATTCAACCGTTGGAGTTTTCGAAAGTGAAAGTATAAGCATTTCCGGTTGCGATGAATTCGTCTTGTCGCATCTAGATGTGGATAAATTCGAAACTCGGAGTCTCGCGCCGAGCGATGTCAATAAAGTCATTATACGTAACTGTAAAGTGTCAGAATTAATGCCAGAATTCATTGCAGCGTCGAATGCGAATTCCGTTTTGATTCGCCACAACGCAGTCGGAATGGTCCATTCGAATGCTTTTTCCGGGCTACGAAACGTGAGCGAATTTGAAATCAGTCGTAACATGTTCAGCCATACTCCGAAAGATTCGTTTACGTTCGATTCAATGGAAATACGAAATAAATTATTCGAAGGAAATCGATTCAGTTGCACTTGCGACATCTACTGGATGCTGGATGCTGCACAGAACGACGATATTTATCAAGGAATTGTCAATAATAACACATGTTTCGCTCCGGATCCGATGAAAGGCAAAAAAGTATCAGAAATGAATTCCTACAGCGATGATGTCGATATTTGCGAGGATGAAAATGTCGAATCGTCGGGTTACGTTTCTATTAAAATGAGTTCGGAAATTCCTTTAAGCGAAGTCGTACCACAGTTAAGGGAGAATAACGATACAAGTGAAACGTCGAAAAACTATTTTTCGTATTCCATGATTCTTACGACTTTGGTATTCTTACAAATTTTATCATCGGATTGAATAAAATTCTAATTTGTAACATTTGCAATATATACTTGAAAAATAAATTTTAATTGTTTTTTTTCCTTCTATAAAGTAATTCTAAACATATGAGTAAAGTATTGATTTTTATAGACAAGAAGAAAGAATATGTTAAATTCAGGATGAAAATGGAGAAACTAAGCGATTTATACCTTGCGCCAGTAAGAAAATAATGTCATAGAAAATAATGTTCCAATTACAAATTTAAAATATTTATTAAAATCTTTCATATGAAATTAACTTACCATTTATATCAATATGGATTTCAAAATATAATGACAAAATATTTATGTTAATTGATATAACATACTTCAGCATAAATGTTCAGTTTTATATGATTTTTACTTTTTCGGCTATTTTGAGTTGCAAGCATAAAGATCCATAAGGTATTTTTTCCTGCTACGAAATCCCATTCATACTACAGTATAGCTGATTCATAAGTATTTAACAGTTTGTTGAAAGCATAATCCCAATCGATTAATAACCGTGGACAAGCGACTTGACATTTAATATAATTGCAATTTGTCAGAAAAACTTTCAGATGACGCATATTCACATTTGCAATACTTTTCTGTAAAAATTATTAAATCCGTATTCTTCAAATAAAGATCACATGTAGAAAATATGAAAAAGTAATATAAATTATGAATATGATAATAAACATTTAAGAAAGGATTCGTGATCATTATCGTCTTTAAATGAAATCATCCATCGCTAATTCAAATTAATGCGTCTATATGTATATTTAATCAAAGATGCCTTACACACGAGTGCCATGAAGACTAACATTGAGGTATCAACAGCTCGTAATCTTTACTTAATTCGATATTGGCTTGGCCCCGTGTGGAGTCGTTATGAACTAAATAGTTGATACAATCGCTAAATTATTCTTTTCGGAAAAATCAAATTTGATAGTTACTATTTACTATTTATAAAATGTATTGAGTCACTTTTAATGTTGACTGTCTGATGCCTGTCGCATCAGAGTTTCAGCGATATGTGAAATTTGTTTTTTCGATATGTTGTTTGAATTGTTAATTGAAATTCTTTTACCTGAATTATTAAAATTAGTATTTTGTTGTTAGCTTTGTTATGTTGGAAGAAGACTGTGCATTTATGAGATGAAACAGTTTACATGATTTGTTTGTATTCATCTGCAACTCGTTTCTTTCGGTATCTTTCGATAATACGATAACTTTCGACAGCCCAATAAACAACGCATACGTTTGTAGCTGACGATGTGTTGCCATGACCAGGATCCACTACGCTTGGGTTATTGTGATCTAGACTGGTTCAAGTTCGGAAGACGATTTGTAATCCGTTGCTCTCACACCGACTGGACACGGTCTCCAAGACAGCATGGTTAAGACTGGTTACATGAAATGAATGAAACAGACACGTAATTTAAGGGTTGGCATACCACCGCCACATTTCCGATACACGATAGGTTAGCCGGCCCATGTCAGTGGCTTTGGCCAAAGACATGGGGCCACATTATCATGTTGCATGTTGCATTAGTTGTATTATCATACAACTAATGGCTAAGCTGGTTAGCCGTACTTGCTATTGCTACTCAGCCTCCTTGTACTTGAACCCACAACCAACACATTAGGTATTGTGAATAATTACCCCTTATGATAAGTTAATTGGTCAAAGTTGAAAAGAAGGAAGGAACTAATGGCTAATTAGTTTGGCCTACTACAAAAAGCGAAAGCAGAATTTGGAAAGCGGAATCTACAAAAGGCGGAATGTAGAAACTACAAAATGCGGAATTCAGAAATAAAGAATTTAAATTTAGATAACTTAGAAATAATAACTTGAAACAATTAATTAAAAATTACATAACAAACTGCTGTTTTAATTTCCAGTAAAGTGAGTAGTGTAAAAAAACAGGACTCTGAACTACATCTTATATCATAGAATTTAGTTGGGTAGAACTAAAACACCAATAAATACCCAAAAACACCAAAAATAGTCAAAAAAAATCAAAAACCAAAAATAATGTTCACAACCAACTCAAAAATATAGTAAACATATCAAAATAGCAAAACCTAATTGCAAGTAATAAAAACCAATTCAAAAAATGCAAAAATATTTCATTAAGATTCAAATACACCACAAGAGCCACAAGACAATAATGGGATGTATAAATTAAACGATTTTGCGATTGTTGTAAAAATACAAAATCACGAAATTGCATTAATCACAAAATCAGAAAATTGTTTCAATTTATGAAACCTTTAATGTAAAATATGTTGGAGATAAAGAAGGATGCAGTAAATTAGTGACTTGAATCTAAAAAGAAGAAAAAAGGTTATTGAAAGAGATTTTTCTTTATATTTGCCTGTTTAAAAATTTTGTTAAACATTTTCATACATTTTTGAGAATTTTTCTTTCTTGCAAGTTTTGGGTGTTTATAATTTTTATTAGTATTTAGGATGTTTTTTAGTTTTTCGAGTATTTTGCATGTTTTTTTTTTATTTTTTGAGGATTTTTTTTTAAATATTTTTTGTTTTTGGGTGTTTATTGTTTATGCTGTTTTAGTTCTACCCAACTAAATTCTATGATACAAGAGTTAGTTAAGAATAAGAATCCAGTCACTTTTACACCATTCATCTTACTATAAAAATGAAAACAGCAGCTTGTTCTGCAATTTTCAATTAATTGTTTCAAGTTATAATTTCTAAGTTATAATTTTAATTTAAAATTTATATTTCTGAATTCCGCATTTTGTAGTTTCCACATTCCGCATTTTGTAGTTTTCACATTCCGCATTTTGTAGTTTCCACATTTTGCATTTTGTAGTTTCCACATTCCGCATTTTGTAGATTCCGCATTCCACATTCTGCTTTCACTCATTCCGCTTCCGCTTTTTGTAGTAGGCCGCTAAAACAGTATGTACAGTATTTTCTGATCTTGTCAGTTTTAAACTCCGCGATTGTGTCCAACGATGAGAAAGGAATTAAATGCTGGAAAAATCATTTTTTGTGATGTCATTATGCGGGAAGCAAAGTCGAATAGAGATCTGACTTGAGATTTTTCTCCATAGAAGTCGCTCACGACTGCACATTAGAAATCATGTACGTACGTAAATACAGTATTAGGTTTTACTACGAATTTTGAGTGAAAAGTGATAGTTTTAACTACTTTTTCCATCGGTCGAGTGGCCACTCGATTGGTCGGAATCAAACTTTTTAATTCAGAAAAAGGCTGTGATAACATTCTCATATTTCTGGTTAAAGAACGTAATCAACTTTAAGTAATATTTGTATTTCCAACTGGTGGTGCACAGATTCGGGAAAAAACTTTCAAAGGTTTTATCGTGGATTTTAGCATTTTTTTATTTAAAAATTAGTGAAATCAAGCATGTGATGTGGCGATGAGAAGTTGTGAAATCATAATGCCTGATTGTGTCCTGAATATAAAAGACGTCAGAGATCTAACCTCTGAGGTGGTTTTTGTACTCTTTGAACACATGGGGTGTTTATTTGAGTTTGTTCATTATCTAATGAGTCAATAGGCTCGTTAGGTGGCTTTAGGTGTTGATTTTGGTTATCATCTGATGAGTTGTTTATCTCATCAGCTGTTAAGGGTTGTGTTTGATTATCATCGTTTGGCAAAGTGATAGGTGGCCACTCTGCTGGGGAAAATTCTGCATAATATTGGTGAAATTGCACAATATTAACTATTTTTCTGTCTGTTAGGGTAATAGCTTTTGCTATGACATAGACCTTATTATTCCAAACTACGACAACTGTATAAAGACCTTCAAATTGATTCTCTAAAATGATGCACAATAATTTATGGCAGCTTTTGATAGTGGATGAGTCTTTAATAAAACTAAGTCATCCACTTTAAATGAATCTTGTCTTCGATGTTGATCGAAATAGATGTTTTGCTTATCTTTTGCTACTTCTTTTTTGTAACGTGCTCGAGATAACAATGCGCCTATTTTTTTGACTAACATACAAATACTATTTTATAGTTTCTCTGGGTCGAAAGGTGCATCAAATGACACCTGACAATTATCCCATTGATGTCATAATTCTTTTAGAAAGGTGAGCATTGCAGGCATGTAACCATGAATGCTGGATGGTGCTGTTCGTAAAATTAATTTCTCGAGTCTCAAAAACCAGGTTTATAAAGTTTAAACAACTGTTTAAATGGGATTTAAACAATGGGATAATTGTCAGGTGTCGAAACAAACAAATTTGTTTGTTACGAGTGTCTTTAATTGGTGACATTGCAATGGCGGTTTTGCTAGTCTGACTTGCAAATAAGATTGAGCTACCATCCAGTTATTATGGTTGAAGCTAGAATTTTGGAAAAATGGAACAAAAACAAACTAAGGAGTTGCCATTTTGTCTTACAGAAGACAGTGGTGTACTTTGAAACGAGCCTCAATCTGTTTCTTTTAGGTACCACCATAAAACACCACATTCAATCATACAAGTCACTATTTCCTGCAGTGGTGGTACAATTACTGGAATCCAATTTATATGTCAATGATCTGTAAAAAGGAGCAGATTCAGTGGCTGAGGTGTTTGAGTTGAACCGGCAATGCAAATCAATCCTGCAAGAAGCACAAATAAATATGGGAAAATGGAATTTGTCCAGCCCGGAGCTGTTGGAATGCTGGAAAGGAGTAGGCGAAAAGGTAGCAGACAAGAAACTCCGTTTTAATGATAATGATAGAGCATACAGTTGAGTGAATGGTCAAATAGAAGCATCTTGAGCCATATGGCCAGGGTATTTGACTGCATGGGATAACTTGTGCCCTTTGTTGTTATCGTAAAAATTTCGATACTGGAGATTTGGAGAATAGGAATCAGTTAGGATAAAAAAAATAGGAAAAGGAGTAGCGAGTATGTGGAATTGTTGGTTGTCTCAATGAGACAAATTGCAAAGATTGAAAGTTCCCCGGTGGGTCAGATTTAGTCCAGTCATGAGATTTAAGGGCATGTTGGTTCACTTGTTCACCAATCCACCGCCGCAAAAGGCCTACAGAGCCACCATATATTTACAAGTAATAGAGAACGAAGAGACATGCATTTATTTACTTATGGCCAAGAGTCAAGTTGTTACCTTGAAACAAGTTACTGTTCCAAGATTTCACTCTAAACAAATTGGTGTAGAGGTATACAAATAGGGACAAATAAGAATGTATAGTTACCTATAAAGGTTGAAGTTGTCTCTATTTGTCCTTATTTTTTATACCTCCACACCGATTTTTTTAGATTGAAAAACTGTTAGCAGCATTGTTGGGGTAGTTGTGGTGATGTGTTATTTTATGTCACTAGTGACTACTATGGCCATACACGACCTGTCAATAACTTAATATTTAACACAAGTCATAATATATTACACAATCCATTTTATAAACAGTCAAAAAAATGAGCTAGGCTGAGCTGGGAACCAGTGATAACCCTGCAATGCTGTGCAGCAAGAAAACACTGTGTTATAGCCAAAATAAAATAAAATGAAAAAGAGCAAACCAAAAAAAAAATAAATGAGAGAAAACAACCACGATCCCAGAACTCATCATTGGCAAGAAGAAGAAAAGAAGAATTAGGAAAGGAAGAAAAGATAACCAAGAAGCCCCTTGATGGTGTAGTAACAGGAGGGGCCAGTGACAGTGAAGATTAGGGCTTAGAATTTCCCCCTTTTTCCTATACACTGTTGGAGAGCCAATTACTCATATACTGTGTTTAAACATTGGAGTGTTCTGAGGAATGTTCTATTATATTTTGGACTGACGCAGAGATTGGACAGAGAATTTGAAATCCAATTGGAAGACCTTCTCGCTGTTCATTGATAGGTTAAACCAGATTAAAAGTGTTGTTACAAATAAAATTAACAACAAAACAGAAAATAAAAATAATTAATTTTATTTTCAACAAATTAGTAAGTATACAACATTGTGGTTTTTTTTTTGTAAATAAAAACAGTAATTGTGTTGTAACTCGCAATCTCTCAATCCACTAGTGGCCCTAGAAACCGTTATATATTCTAGACACCCTAAATCCTGTCAGTGATGACACCTACCAATATTGACATCTCGTTCCATAATTACGCTGACAGCTACAATTGTTTTTTGCATTCTGAAAAGTGAACTTTGTCAAATTTACCACAACAGTTGACCAACGACATCCATCTTGATCGTAAATTGTTAGTGTACTACAACGCACCATGGTGACAGATTACCGCAACTCCAAGGACTCACTAATGCCATCCATGGACAGCATAAGAAATACAGAATGCTGCAACTCTATGGGAACTGCTGAAAGAATACACAAACTGCTGTTTCTAGTGCTTTTAATGCAGTACTTAGTTTTGTTAATGTTCTGTTCTTGAAGTCTTGGATTTATCAAAACAGCAGAAAACACCAAAATAAATGTGGCATTTATTCCTTAGCCTAATTTCACCAGGACAGATCATAAACAAGTCTAGTCACTGGCAAGTTACAAAACCAACTAACTTAAACAGAGCACATACACTTCTGATATACCAGTGGTATCACTCCTAATAATTTTATAATGTAGCACACTGTAAAACAATAACCTTAACTCCAAAGCCCTAATAACAATGAATTCTTAACCTTAACGTTGCCCCCTGTTTGATGACACATGTTGTAACATCAAACATGGTGCGCTCTATCAAGGAGAAGCTGCATCAGGTCCTAGGATGGCAATGTCTGACCTTTGAGCAACTGGCCACTCTGCTCTTTGAAATCTCGGCTGCAATAAACTCACATCCGCTGTGCTATGTGAGCGAGGATCCCTCAGACTGTCAAATCTTAACTCCCGGTCATTTCATTCACTGCTTTACCTTTGATTGGTCTTGGTAGGGTCCTAAGCTCAACAACCCAAGTTCTCCAACAAACCTACTGCAAATGAGTACAGCTAATGGGTTAGTTTTGGAGACAATAGAGGAAAGACTATCTGCTCCAGTTGCAAAACTACCAAGTCAAAAGCAGAACTAGGGGTATCCCAGCCTTAAAAGTTGATGATGTCGTTGTTCTCCATGCCAGTGTTGGCCACTTAAATGCATCACTGCAGTGTTCACAGGACAAGATGGCAAGATTCGTGCATACAAGATATTGACAACAGCCGGAACCAAGTTAATAAGAGCTGCACAACATGTTGTCTTGTTGGAGATATAGCTATGACATCACAGGTGGAGAAGATGTTAAGACCAGTTAAACCAAATTTTAAGCTTTTTTAATTCTTTAGTTCTTTTGATTGTTATTAATAATATGTTTGATGTTTGCTGTGGATGCTCATTGTTTAGCATCACACAGAGTTATTGTAATAGCTTTAAATCTATTACAATAAAAGAAAGTCATCAGTTCATCAAATACCTTCTATATGTTTGTAGTTGGAGCAATGTAGGCACACCTGGTTAGTTGCAAATGCAAACTAAGTGTTCAGACCAAGTTATAGGCATCATTTGAGACTCACAGGCCACTTCTGGAATGCGAGAAGCATTGAAAAAGCCAAAAAGCTCAGCGTGAACATCACACACTCCAGAACTGCTCTCTCTGGATCCATAGCGCCTCCCAGTGACTACTTTGGTCACAAGCTTAAACAGGACACATCCACTTTTGATATAACAGTCGTATCACTCCTAATAATGTTATAATATAGCACACTGAAAAACAATAACCTTAACTATAAAACCTAAACCTTAATAACAATAAACTTTTAACCCTAACAAGTTTTAAGTGTCTTTAGTGTTAGCCTTTGCTTTGCACATTAGGGAAAGTGTTTTGTTTAAGATTCTGTCACTTGATCAGGTAACAGTAACTGCTTGCATAGTAGTTACTTAGATAAGAAAGTGCTATCTTTCAAGTGTACTGCAAGAATTTAGAATTCTGCAAGCAAATAAGTGCCTACACAAAGGTAGTCACCTATTCTCAGAGGATGAGTAACCAGATAAAATCTCCCAAATTGCATTTTTAAAATGGCCAACTGGATGCTAATTTGCAAATGTATTCTTCAAATGAAGAAATACTATTGCCTAGCAACATGGTCAGTGTGAGTAGAAACTCACACTCTTAGCAATTTTGCTTGTGTTATTAACTTTAGAATAGTTAGGGTTATTATTAACACTAACCTAAGGGTGAAAGCATATGTCTCTGTTGTCCAATGCACTCAATAGATGGCATTTAAAACCCAGAACTTTGGCTACCCCATTCAATTGTTAGCTGTGAATGCTTGAAGGAGCGATTCTTAATGCAAAATTAATTTCACCAAATTTAACGTCCCAACAGGTGTTCAAACGTAAAAATTTGCAGCATGATTTTAATATTACGATTAACTTGTTCTGTGTAGTTAGTCTGAGAATGGTAGGGAGTAGTCCGTAGTGGAGTGACTCCGACATCAGCACATAAATTCTGATACAATTCGGAGACAAATTGTTTCTCTCGATCACTGACAATGAACATAGAAGCCCTGAAAGTATTAAAAAATCATTTCACAACAGGCAGGATGGATTCGATCTTAGCTGTATGTAATGCTGCGATCTTGACCCATGCCGTAGCACAGTCTACGATCACTAATATGAACCTATTGCGATTTTTTGTGGGTTTCGGGGCCCATTAGATCAAGTCCAATACGTTTGAATCGGCCTATTTTTAGTGAGACAGGAGACAGCAAACCGGCAGGCTTGCATTGAATTGGTTTGCATTTCTGACACCTATAGCGTTGTTTAACGTAATTGGTGATCAGCGCTGTCATTTTAGGTCAATAGTAAATTTTTTTACGTGCTCCAATGTTATTTCTATGCCTGCATGACCAGACGATGGATGGTCGTGACATTGGTGCAGACAATGCTGTCTTAAAAATAATGGTACAACTATTTTTACTGCCGCAGTGTCATCGTGAGAGTCGATGAACCAATCAGATTGGTATAGAGCATGTTTTAAGAGTACTCCATCGCTACCAATTAGAAAATTGGCTATATTATCTTTATAATGTGGATGTAAATGGGTCATGTCAACGGTTGTAGAATCGTCGGCTTGTAACCATTCAATAATTTTAATGAGATTCACATCCTTTCGCTGTTTTACACAGATATTTTCAGGTGATAGGGGTGACGTAGAGTTATCTACCAGCTCAATTGCATATGCACGTGCTAGTGCTTCATCTTCTATGCTAATTTCTGGATGGACAGAATCCAAGTCTCCCCCGTTGTGTGACAGAACATCAGCCACTTGATTTCTAGAATCTTTTCGATACATGATACTAAAATTTTCTTATTGAAGGAACATAGCCCACCTGGCAAGCTGGCCAGTCAGGTTTTTGGCTGACATTAGCCATTTTAGCACCATATGGTCGGTTTCCACTATGTAATGTAAATACTCCACATATTGTTGGAATTTTTTAACAACTGCTAGACATTCCGATTCAGATGCACTATAGCGGGCCTCAGCTTCATGCAAAGTTTTACTTGCATAGCCCACTGGATGGGGTACTGATTCGTCTGGTAACTGTTGCATAAGGACTGCTCCTAGACCAGCCATGCTTGCATTAGTGTGAATGATAAAAGGAAGGTCATAATTGGGCAATGGGAGCACGATCTGTTGTGACAGTTGCCTCTTAATTTTTTTATATGCCTGATTACAATCCTCCGAAAATTTGTCTACCGCTTGGATTTTGTCCAGATTCAGGCAATAATCGTCATCAGATAAAATAAAACCGAGAAATTCGATTTTATCGGGGCTGACAAAAGATTTTGAGGGATTTGCAGTCAGTTTATGACGTAATAATTTCTGGAAGATATCTTCCAAATGTTGCAAGTGATCGTCAAAGGTATCGCTAAAGATGATAATGTCATCTAAGTACGCCATTGCCCATTTGTATTTCGCATTGCCCAAAACGTCGTCCATCATCTTTTGAAATGCAGATGGAGCATTACAAAGGTCAAAGGGCATTTTGGTGAATTGAAACGTTCCTTGTGGTGTCGAAAAAGCTATTTTTGCTTTATTGGATTTTTTTCTGTTTAATTTGATAATAGCCCTTAGTGAAATCGAAAGTTGAAAAGACCTTCTTCCCCCCTAGGCATGCTAATATTATTGGAATTTCAGGCATGTAATAAACATCCTTAGTGGATGTTGTCATTTTGTTCAAAGCACCGTAATCGATACAGAGGCGATAAGTACCATCTTTATTCGACACTATGACAGGTAGATGGTTGTTGTAAGGTGATGGTTGTAAGGTAACTCGCAGCGTTCCACCCACCCATTGTTCTCTAAAACAGATACTAAGTCACGCAATATTTGAGCTTTTGCTGGTTTAATTGGCATTTCCCTACACCTAACTGGTTTAGAAAATTCGGTTGGAATTGAATGTTCCGCTGTCAGGTGGCACCCAGCAACATCGCTGAAGAGATGTTGCTATTTTCGCAACTACCCAACATATGCACCGAATGTTATCTCTTCCGAGTTTACACTTTGAAAAGAGGTCACCAATGATGTCATTTGAAGATTTCTCTTCTTCTTTCATCATTAGCATCCCCTCCCACTGCATTACTGCTTCTGCTAATTCTTGAGTTGTCAGGTCTCTGTCAAAAGGGATTGTTTCGGATGGATGATCTATGTGAAATCATTTTGTTTAGGAAATGATACAACCACCCCGTTACTCTCTATCCAATCACACCCAAGCAATAAATATGACAAGGGTGAAGGCATGACGTGAAATGTCACCTACTTCTCGCCTGTAGCCCATTGTAGGCGCAGTTTAACAGTCCCGATAGATTTTAAAACTATCACCAGTCAAAACAGTCAGTGGATTGTCGGCCTTTTTCATCAAGTGCAACAGTCCATATTTTTTTAGAAAAGCGCCGCTGACCATAGATTTAGTGGCACCTGAGTTCATCAGACCTTTCATCGCTTAGCCGTTGACAGATAGCATTATGAATGGCATCGGTTGCGGCCTTGTTCTGGTTGGGACCAATATGTAATCACAATTTTGTTGAAAATGTCTAAACAGGTGAATTCTTCCAGTCGCGGACGAGTGGAAAACTGCATTATTTTTTATCTCGGCAGGAGAAAGTTTGAGTAAGTTATAACCACTTACAAATATATAAGATATAAGTTAAGATTGTGACCGGCCGTTTCGCCGGCATCTGGACACGGTCCCCAGACAATGGTTTCCTGATCGGACACTTTGAAATAAATGGAACTGACGCATGTTTTAGTGGTGTCGAGCCTTTATTACATTAAGGCCACAACTCACCTTTCTGAATGGCCTCCTTCTGCACCAAGTCGTTTTTTGCCTCAGCATCGACTGCCGCCATTTTGGCTACCAATGTCTGTGACATCTCCTCTATCTTTTTTAATGCCACTTGCAAGTTAGTGCGTTTGACAGCATAGGGACAGTCTTTTTGAAAATGAGAGCAGCCACATGTAAAGCACCCACCAGCTCGTGGGACTTTCAAATGGTTGACCAATATGTTCAACTGTGGTTTAGCCGCGGTTGGCTTAGGTGAGCCGCTGCAATGGTTGTTGCGCTCGCAGGGCATGCGGCTACCGTCGTCTTGACAGTTGTCGCTGCCTGAGCTGCCTGCAAATTTTCCTTATGGATTTGCACACCACTATTCTAGTGCTGCGCTTGTTTCAGGAATTCTGCCCATGTGCAGGCAAGAGTTACATTTTGTAAGATCTTGGCCACTTTTATCGATGAGCCTGTGAAAGCGGGCAGTTTGAGGGCTGAAACTTTCTCGCCCCAAGCGTGCAGTGGACGGCTGCAACTTATATTGCCGCCACCCTCAGCATTTTCAGGGCCAGAGCTAAGGTTTCTTTATAGACATTGGCCTCTGCTTTCACTTCAGCCAAACGTACTTTTAAATCCCTATTTTTAGTAACCAAATCCTGTTTTTCAGATGCCCAAAAATTTATTTTTGCCACAAGTTGAATGTCAGGCCGAAGGATGTCAATTCTGGTGAGTTGGAGGATGGTTTGAACAACGTCTTTTGAAACCCTAGGAGCGTTATTGTCGTCCCCTGACTCATTGGATTTCTTGCAATCTTCTAGCTCTTGTTGCTTTTCAAGTTCCCCTTGCCTCGCACGCTCTTCTTGTTCGATCTCCGTTTCCAAAACAAAAAGATCAGCTTTCAAAGGCATCTTGAGACTCTTAGCGTAACGCGTAAAATGTGGATGCGACGTTTAGAAAAGATGTCTTATCCACACAGGGTAGTGCTACGAGGTTGTAAAAGCTAGCGCATCTGAATGAGTAGTGTTCACATCACTGCTACAGAAAGCAAACTAAAGATTCAGATTAAGGTTCCGGTGTCGAAAAATCAACAGCCAGCTAATGACATATGATGTAGGTCATTTGTCATTGACTGGTCAGATTGACCCTAAAAGTCAGATCAATTGATTATCAAGAGGGGTATACCCTATCCTTTTAATCCCCTGGGAGAGATCCGTGTTAGGGATTAGTATTTTTTTCCCTTTTTCTTTGTCCAAACAAAGAAAAGGATTATGACCTTCATGTTAGCAGATTTTGTAACAGTCATTATTTCCAGTATAAATTAAAAAAAAAATAAAAATTATTTCATAACTGCAAACAGGTCTAAAAACAAATATAATTTGCATTTATCTCGGTCAATGCAATTAGCAGCAACAAATCAGTCAAAACTGAAGATATTTTCAAAAACTAAAATTTTATTGCTAATATCCAGTGTTTAACAAATTGTCAACGTCGTTTGTTTTTTATGAGTCCACCGTTAGGCCCAAAATCCCCATGGCAACCAATTGCCATGTGTTTATAAGTTGATCGGTTGGCTAGAGATCAAACAAAAAGAAAAAAAAATGGGAAAACATGAAAAATAAAATAAAAACAAAAGCATGGGGGTTGTGTGGGGAAAATAACTCTCACTTTCTCATTCGGTTGTGGTAGACGCAATTTTCAAACTTAGAAAATTCTTGCGTGCTTCTCAAGGTTTGCACAAATTGGTCAACCTACGACCAATTTTCAGTTTTAGAGCGCCCATGCCAGAGCGATCAACAGTACAATTGCACTATGTTTGAATATCATTCTTTCACTACTCCTAACAATATTCCATGGGCGAAGAAACAACCATGGTTACGGCTCGCTCGATCATTCCTCACATAGACCACAACCCCCATCTCATGAAGCACTGTGAGGAATAGGTAGAACATGATCGGACATGCACAAAAGGAAAGGTGCAAGCCTGACCATGCCTGTTAGCCCGTAAATGGTGCTCAGAATTACAGGGAATGACCACTTTAGCCTTTGACTGTCCCCGAATCCTTAAAGACACCATGTAAAGCCCCTTAAAGGCGAAAGAGTGAAAATGATAGGAAAAGTGATTTTTGAGAGGAAAATCAGAATGTAAAGAACAATTTAGCTAGAGACACTTTTAGAATTTTGAGAACAAAGGTAAAAAATAGAGAAAGTTGTGAGGGTAAGATTCACAATTCACTACGGCTTATCCCACAGTTCCTTGCAGGAACCAGCGTAGTGCAATGCTAGCCATCCCCATGGTCTCAGGGTCAGGATTTGCCGAATTATTCTCGGTCCACCGTACACCCTTGACCAGTAGGCAAACAAATGGCCTCAGTCAGGCCATAAGCCACCCACCCCCATCGATCCACCCACCACGAAAAACTAATGGTAAACCGATGATCATCAGTAAAGCCACTTATCTGCCATAATGTGCAGACCGAGTAAGGGTCGACCGTGACTGCCGAGCTAATTCCATAGTCATCTGGGCTAGAATCAAGTTAACTCCATAATCCTGATTATCACAGTCTGCGCGTGTTTCAATGTAGCGATTGTAATCATTTCCGAGTTCAGTGGGCCAGGTTCTCGGCACATTGTAGCTTGCCGTGTTCGGTAGAGCGTAGCGTACACGACCCACCCAGATCCATTTCCATCACCCAGGTGACGGTTCAAGGCTTGTTTAGCTCATAACTACAGACCACATCTTCGCCAATCACCAGGTTTTAGGAACGCACGGGCCATCTGCTTACGCTCTGTCAAGGCTGCCTTTTCCCCAACCGGTTACCTTGCGGGAAGACTTTCTTTCTACCCACGTTTCACATAAACCAAAAAAAAATTTTGCATGCGGTCCCTGGGTTCAAATCTTGGCCAGGCCCCCAATTGTGATCAGCCGTTTCGCTGACTTCCCGGTCAGACACTATGAAATGATGGAACTGATGCATGTTTAGTGGTAGCCTTAATTCAATGTGAGGCCACGACCCACATCATTGACCCGTTCCTCACACTTTCTCGGTTTGCTGGCCAGGTGCAAATGGCCGAAACCACCGACACGTAGCCCTGATACTTAATACACAGCTTTCCAGCTACATGGAAGCCCTACCTGCTCTCAGCCTCCGTACAACCACCGCCACGTCCACCATGTACGTCACTGGGCAACCTCGCTGCCACCGCCTGTCTCATCTCTAAGAATGAGTGGAAGCAGACTGATTATCGATTAGGGGTTGTGCCTCAGCTCGCATTAATGGACCTGCCCCAGAAGTCACTTGACAGAGGGGAGGAAGTCCATGCTGCCTTCAAGTGACGTTTGGGCACAAATTGATTCAGCAACTGCCTTATAAATATGAACAGGCTGTTTTAATGATTTATGGATGGAATTGAAAGGATTTGTCAGTGTAAAAGTTACAAGTGCATTGATGGCAACTGATGTGTTAAGGCACATCAAAAAGGCAGGATGATGTGATGAGTCTTTCAATGTTAATAAATGGAATAAATCATTGAAAACAAGTCCAAATCAATATAAAGAAGTTAAAAAAGAAGTTTTTCGTAATGTGAAATGTTATCGATGTGATGGAAAAGGGCATACTGCTCGAAATTGTGGATCTAAACCATTAGATGTAGTTAATGAATATGCTCGACCGATGAGTGGAAACTCAAAAAGACGATTACACAACATGAGTTGGAATTTGACTGGTCTGCATCTAAATCAAAGAAGAGTTCATTCTCATAAAAGAGAAAAGGCAAAATTCTTTGTAATTGAGCCTGTTGGCTCAATTAAAAAAAGAATTGAATGAACATGGGATAGCGGCGCCACCTGTCACTTGTGGATAGAAAAAGAACCTTTTGTGTCATATAAAGAAATTGCCAAGAAGGAATTTATGGGTTTTGGTATAAACTTTACTGCACTTGGAAAAGGAAATGTGGAAATTTTGGTGTTAATACAAAATGTTAGATATAGGATTACTTTAAACAATGTGTATTATACCCCTAATGGACCTAGAAATTTGATTTCTGGACCACAGTTAGACATGAAAGGGTGCACTTGGAAAGGTGGTGATGGAAAAGTGGTTCTTTATGATCCTGCTGGAAAAAAGACTTTTATTTTTAAAGCAACTGGTGGATTATACAGACTTATTAATCAAGTTCATCCATGTAAGGATGTGATGATGGCAAAGCTAGTTGATAGGCCTGATCAATTTATGAACAATGCAAGTGTAGAAACAAGAAAGAAGATTGCAGTTTAATCAGATTTTTGTGGTGATAATATACAGTAAGAGAATAAAAAAGTTTTTAATGAAGATATAAATAAGTCCAAGAGTTGTTCAGTATCAGCAGATATACGGCATCAACGGTTGTGTCATTCCAGTTATCACCTAATGAAAAGATTGACAAGTCTTAATAATACTATGGAGATTAAATGCTGTTACCAGATAGTTTTTTCTATGAAACTTATGCAAAGACTAAGTTACATAATCAACCTCACAGGACCTTAAAGAAGAGGCAGACTGAACAGATATCGGCTTTAATCCATACGGACTTATGGGGCCCGACTGATGTAGAGACTCTTTGTAGGAGCAAGTATTTCTTGACTCTGATTGATGACTTCACCAGGTTTTCCATGGTCTATGAGTTGATAAAAAATCAGATGTTTTGAATAAACTGCGGGGTTTTTTCCAAGGTGAGAAAGACAGACAGGTCATCAAATTAAAGCTGTTAGAAGTGATAATGGCTTGCAGTTTTGTAGCAAGGAGGTTGAAACTTTTTTAAGAAAACAAGGAATAGATCATCAGTTGACAAATTGATATACGCCTCAGATGAATGGGATTGCTGAGAGGTTCAATCAGAGTGCGCTTGAAGCTGTTAGATCTTCATTGGATGCTACAGGTTTCTTTAAACGTATGTGGGGTGAAGCTTTACAACAGTATGTTAATATGAAGAATAGGCTTCCAATGGCAGTGTTAAACTGGAAAACACCTTTTGAACTTTGTTTTAATAGAATTCCTTCTCTAAGACACATTAAAGTTTTTGAATGTTCTGCACACATTCTGATACCTAAACAATATAGAGGGAGCAAGTTAAATCCAGTCAGTAAAAAGAGTGTTATGGCTGGATATTCACTCAAGACCAAAGATTATCGGATTTTTGTTCCGGGGGTACATTGAATATATGAGAACTTGCAAGTGAGATTTAATGAAGAATGTTTACCACTTAAAAGAAGGCAACAAGAACAAGAGCGAAGAGATGAGAAGGCTGTTACAGAAGAACACAAAAAGATAGATTTTAGTGAATCTGATTCAGATTCAGGGGGAGAAGAAACACAAGAGAATTGAAGTAAAGAGATCTGAACTTGAGCAGAAACCTGATACTGCTAAAGATATTAAAGATACTGGTAAGCAGGATTTGGAGTGAACAAGAGTGGCAAAACAAATAAAGACTGGAATATACAAAGGAAGATATATGGTAGAATTCAGGAGAGGAGATGGCCATTTCAAAACAAAGAAGGGGATATTGGAGTATTGCGAGAGGAACTCAATACCAGTGGATTATAAATTGTCGAATTTTAGCTAGAAAAATAGCTATAATAGAAGTTGGGAGATAGCATGGCATAGTAACAAGAGATTGCTAGAAGAGGGGGAGCATTTAATTGCTCAAAACACTAATATTGAAAGGAATGGCAGATGGTCAACTAGAAGAGTCGGATAGGGAAGATGAATACCTGTAATGCAATCTTATGGAAGGAGAGAATCCTCATACATATGAAAATGCCATGCAAGCTGAGGATAGTCCTGATTGGACAATGGTTATTGAAGATAGATTACGCCCATTGAAAGAGAGAGAGGTTTTTTGCAAGGTTGTAAGACCGCCAGGAGTCAAAGTTTTGCCAAATCGTTGGGTCTTTGTCCGGAAGAAAGACACTAGTGGAAAGATTGTAAGGCATAAAGCACACCTAATGGCAAAAGGGTTCACACAGAGAGGTGTGGATTATGACATGATTTATGCGCCAGTAGTTAGTTTTATCATTGTAAGATTGATGTTGCTGTTGTTGATTTTGCATCGAGGCTGGGTGACGAGCCATCTCGATGTAAAGTGTGCCTATTTGTACGAGGAATTAAAAAAGGAACTTTACATGCAAATGCCCAGGGATACTCACCTAAAAGTAATAATCCGAATATATTATGGAAGCTTACCAAGCCTCTCTATGGACTACACCAAACCGGGAGAGATTGGTATGATACTCTGGATCAGGCAATGAGAAAATTGAGATTTCATCACTTACAATCATCACCGTGTATATACAGCTATAAAGATAAGGTGATTATCTTACTTTATATGGATATCTTGCTGCTAGCTTAGGACAAAGAGACAATAACGGAAATTGTGAAATTTTTGACGACAAAGTTTGACATAAAAGAACTAGGACCGATTAAGACTTTTTTAGGGATTGACATAGTTCAAGAAAATGACCAGATAATAATGTTGCAAGAGAGTTATCTAGCAAGAATTACTAAGAAATTCCCTGAAAATGAGTTTCGTGCTGTATATGAACCATTAAAGATAGGAAAAGAGAGAACTAGTTATTAAAGAGAATGATAAGATGGTAAATGAGAGCTGCGGACCGCCATACCGGAATTTAATTGGTTGTCTCTTATACATGGCGAGATTCACTCGTCCTGACATCCAGTTTGCTGTGAAATGTTTAGCAAAGTACAATGCCCGTCCTACAGTGCTGCACTGGGAAGCTGCTTCAGATTTGTTAAACTATTTACAAATTACAAAGACAAGAAAGTTGGTTATTTGTAAAGGACAAGATCTTGATATCCGTGCATATAGCAACACCTTGTCAGCAAGGGACATCGAGATGTTAAGATCATTTTCGGGATTTGCTACATTTTGTAGAGATTCTCTGATTGATTGGAGGTTAACGAAACAAAAACTGCACAATCATCGTGGAAATCTGAAGTAATAGTGGCGGCTGAGCTGAAACAAGAAGTAGTGTGGTTACGGGTATTTCTGTTGGAAGTTACGAAGATACTCAAACAAGACATGCAAAGGATTATTGTTCTGATTAATAGTGAAACAACCATCAGAAGTATAAGAAATCGCATTGACAATATGAGAACCAAGTACCTGAATATCAGACTCTACTCAATGAGGGAGTATTGTCAGATGAAATTTTATGAACTACGTTTTATACAAAGTAAGAATAATTATGCAGATTTATTCACTAAACGTTTGTCAAAATCTAAAATAGATAAATTCACACCATATCTGAAATAGATAAAACTTTTCAGATAGGGGGAGATTTGTGGAGTTTTATGGTCATAATCTCATAATTGTTCAAATGGTTATGTATTAGTTATAAGTTATGATTACACCTAGTGTTAAGTTTTGATAGGTGTTATTAGATATATACCATGGCGCAATCTATGCCTTATAATCTTTCCACTAGAGTCTTTCTTCCAGACAAAGACCCAACAATTTGGCAAAACTTTGACTGCTGGTGGTCTTACAACCTTGCAAAAAACCTCTCTCTCTTGTGGCCAGCTGTTTCGCCTGCGTCTGGGCACGGTCCCCAGACGATGGTTTTCCAGTCGGACACTTTGAAATGATTGGAACGGACGCATGTTTTATGATGTCGAGCCTTTATTTAATTAAGGCCGCGACTCAAATTATCGACATGTTCCCCACACTTCCTCGGTTCGCTGACCACGTGCCGACGGCCAAAGCCGCCGACACGTAGCCATAATACTTACGATACTCCTTTCCGGCTACATGGGGCAGCCGTACGTACTTTCCACCTCCATACAGCCACCGCCACATCCACCAAGTATGATACCGGGCAACCCGGTATCGTAAGGATGAGCCGAATAGCCAGCGCTGCCACTGCCTGTCTCATCTCTAAGATGGACGGAAGCAGACTAACTATGGATTAGGGGTCGCGCCTCCCAGTTCGCATGACTGGACGTGCCCCAGAGGTCACCTGACCAGGGGTCCATGCTGCCCTCTAGTGACGTTTGGTCATACTATTCCAATTTGCATAATTCATCTTCGATAACTACTGTCCAATCAAAACTATCTTCGGCTTGCATGGCATTCTCATATGTGTGAAGATTCTCTTCTTCCATAGGATTGCATTACAGGTATTCATCTTTCCTATACAACTCTTCTAGTTGACCATCTGCCATTCCTTGATCTTCAATATCAGTGTTACAATGTAATGTATACCAATGATTGTTAGTCATTTAAAGTTAACACCAGGGCAGAAGTTGGCCTGGTAACTATTATAATGTTCTTTTATTTAGTTTTTAGCAGTTTTCTTAGAGATGAGATGTGTTTTATGTACTAGATGTTTTTATGAGAATATAGTTTGTTTTTCCAAATAACACAAGGACTCTTATTATTACATGAATGTTTCATATTAATGTCATATACAAGATTCTATAACTGGGACTAATAGGAAGCTTCTATTTAGGCCTATGAGGCTTAGCGGAACACGATAGGTTTTATTCTACAGATACAATGGATAATAGGATGAAAAAAACTGAAGTTCTGGAATTGTCGCCAGCAAATTAGAGTAAATGCATATTTATTCGTTAAATTTTTATTGTGCCTAAAACTTGGAACTAGCAATCAAATAGCATTTATTTGTACTAAAAAGACACTGGACTCGTTAAGTAGCTGATTTTATAAAACAATATTTTTGCATATCATAGCACAATTTACTATACACTGAGTGCTATCAGTAAATATAACCACATAGCTTGTAATGAGTATGAAATCCCACCCAAGCGTGGGGCGAGACAGAGCCGTAACTAGCAAATTCTGCACCCGAGGCGAGATTTAAAAAAGAAACCCTTTCTCCCTATTTAGCATAATTATTCTAATTCTATATCATTTGAGATCTGTGATGTGATTAGAAATGTTATTTCATCATTTTATGATCACCTACGGACTTTTATGATCAAAATCGTAATCAATCATAATCAAGATGATCACTGAATGATGAAATTTTTTTGGTTTATAACAAATAATTGATTGCATGGATTACACAGGGTTTTAACTGTTATGATGTCGATTAGTTTTCTTTTTCTTTTGTTTTTTAGTTTTTCTATACATTATGGCAGTTTAAAATGGGTACATGTTTTTTGCACAAAAAAACAAATGTTTTACAATTTCAATTAGATAATATAATTTTCCAAACTTAAGGTCACAAATTTGATTTTCAAAAAGCATTCTTTATTTAAATTTATTTTTCAAATATGGTTTTGCAATTTGGCTTCATTTTACTAATTTTTATTACACTTCACAAACTTAATTTTCAAATGTTTTTATTTTTTACTTTCATGACTTCAAATTTTGTTTATTTTACTAATTTTAATTACAGTCATTTCTATTGTAGGCCAGCATAGAGGCCATAAAAATCTAGTTACATAATATTAACATAAGTTATTATGCATAAACAATTTATTATTAGTATATAATATTAAAACAACCTTTTCCCTATTAGGCTGGAAAACCTCCTGACATACACCTTAACATAGCTTTAATCTTATTATTGTTAAAACATTTGCGATTAGCCACGCCCATACTGAACGGGCAATTGTCCCAAAATAGCACACGCATGAAAATGATGTACTATCCCATGCGTGCGCTGTTTTAGGAAATGCATAATTTGATCGTTTCGGACCTTTATTATTACTCAAGCTCTCTGCCATTGCTACGATTCTTGGCGCGTGATGGGTTCGCTGACTCTAGTTAGATTTCTTCCCTGCAAAGCCCTATAACTATGATACACACATCGGCTGTGTGGGTCAACGGTATATGCCGATGCCTGTCAATCTCCCAGCATCTCCCTTAACAGCTACAACCTTGCAGCATCTATATAGGACAGGAGACAGCTGCTTCTTTTCGTCACACGGATTAGAAGCAAACTGACCTAGAGGTAAGGGTTGAGTCTTCCGAGAGGGCGTAGCCGATCGTCTCCTATTGGTTTATGCTTGTAGCATTTGAGACCCTGTGCCATCACAATGACTTCTGGCGATCGCTTGTCACACATTTCAGAAAATTTAAATACTAACTTGTGCCTTAAAGGCTAATGAGATTGAAGCACACTCTATCGATAAGTGCAATAAATGAAACTTTCAAAGGTGAGAGTTGAATGAACTTTCATGGGTATGCAGCAATGCCAATTCAATTTGCTAGGAATAATAAAACTGCATGAGTTTTTCTTTTCAGGTGATAGAAATAAATTTCACAACTGTAAATTGGAGAAGTTAAGCATTGTACAATCTTTTTCTTATAAGTTAAACATTGTACAATCTTTTTCTTATAAGTTAAACATTGTACAATCTTTTTCTTATTAAGTTAAAGATTTAAAGAACGGTTTACTTTTCTTAAAAGATGACTCAAATTTCAGAACTTAATTGCTAGGCATTAATTCAAAACATAAATTATTGTTTTTTTTCTCCGAATAATTATGTTGAAACTAACAGAGATTGTTCCAGTCTTTATCAATTATTGCAATTACATTACATAATGTCGTATAAATTTAGCATTATTATTGAATAGATTGAATAGATATAAATGAAGCAATTGGTTCGTTGCAAAATTAAGACCGCTCTTGAACTAGTTACGTAATTAGGACAATGCAAGTGGCTTGAGGGTAGACTTTCACTCAAGGCCAATATCCCTATTTGATCTTCAGTTTTTTCGCAATGCTATCAAAGTTCAGTGGTCTTGTATTTAAAAGATGAACCAACTTCAATCCCTTAGTCGATATATTAAGTTGGGAATTAGGCGCTTGAACATTGGGTGCCAAAGAGTTTAAAAATAGTAAATTGGTAAGAAAAATGCCAAATACCGATATAGAAGAGGAAAAAGTGATGCAAGGAAACTCTTTTGAGAATGGATCCAATTATCAGACGCAACCGCCACCAAAATCATTGTTACTATATTTGGTCAGGCAAGTTAATTTTATTTTATTTCTTTGACTTGTTAGTGTTGGTTAAATCTTTATAATAATATTTTTAAATTTATTTAAAATTTGATTCCGTAGTACATAAATTATTTCAATTAAATTTGATTAAATTAAGCTACGTAATTAATAATTATGCTTAATGAATCACTTTATACATTGATGTAATAAAAATATATGGTTTATAATAATTATTTGTTTATATTAAATATTTCATTTTTAAATATTGTAAAATTAACATTTTTTGTGTTCTTTTCATAGAAAAAATAAGAGCAAAATGCTAAATATTACTTTTTGCAAATTTAGAATTTTTTGATTTGTTAATCATGAACTAATTAGCTAATGTTGTAATTACCGTATATTTCTTCATAGTTTGAATTTTATTAAGACCAGAGTTATGTTGTCATTACTCTAGTTATCCAGATTTCAATTATAAAAGCGCATAAAAAATAGATTAATTTTTCGAATGAGGTTAAATAAACAAGTTCAAATTGTTTCACATTATTACTTTTTTAAAGTTATTTTTTAATTAAAAGACATTTTATAATTATATAGCTTCAGGTTTTTTTAAAAAATATATATATATATATATTGTGAAAAAGTAATTGAATTGTGTCAAATCTCTTAATTTAAAAATTTTATTGATAATTAGCTATAACTGTTAAATATATTTTTAAAATGAAAAATATAATATTTACTATCTAATTTCAAAACCAGAATGGGCAGTTTTACAACTACACCTAAAATTCTGAATGAAGATATTCAAGATGAAGACTTAAAGATGCCATCTATTTGTACAAGAGATACACTGCTAAAAATTTGCAATCGAAATTTGCGAAATAAGCCATTAATCCTGCATCGGGAAATTGTCAATGCAATTTCTATACCAAAGAAATTAACGTTAAGAATAATGCAGTGGAATATTTTATCCCAAGGTAAAGTGAATTACATTTATTAATTATAAATAAATTGGCCAATCAAATTCAATTATAGCATTAGGCGAACATAATGATAACTTCATCGCTTGTCCATCAGAAGCTCTGGATTGGAAATATCGGAGATTTCGATTACTTCAAGAGTTACTTAATTATGAGTCAGACATCCTTTGTCTACAAGAAGTTGATCATTTTAACTTTTTACGATATTCACTCGGAGCAATAGGGTATCAAGGAATTTTTTTTCCGAAACCGGATTCTCCATGCCTTTATATTCCAAAAAATAATGGCGCCGATGGTTGCGCAATATTCTATAATAGCAGTAAGTTGGAACTCATTAAAGTCGAGACGAGAATTTTAGAAGTGTGGCAAGTTCAATCCAATCAGGTAAGAATTAAAATGATTACATGCAAATTTTTCCAATAATTATTAACTTCTGGCAATTTTCGGATAATTAGAGAAGAACATACTATTATTTGGGTCATATATAAAAGAATTAAAATGCACTAAAACTAATTATAGTTGGAACTATAACGTGCAATATAGCTTTTTTTATATAATGATTTCTAGGCACCAAGTATTGTAGCCAAATAGATTTAATGCTAAAATATATTTAAACTAACTTGTAAGAAAATTCAGATTTAGAGCTAACAAGGTGTACTTCCCTACTTGTGCGCCTCCGATTTGCATAAATTTAAAGAAATAAATCGATTATTAGTTAACTAAAACACTGCCCC
>JAQFZU010000193.1:0-39649 GCA_034696185.1 Henia vesuviana | reverse complement strand
GAATTTTGAATCAATTTTTGAATTTTGAATCAATTTTTGAATTTTGAATCAATTTTTGAATTTTGAATCAATTTTTGAATCAATTTTTGAATTTTTAAATTTTTTGAATTTTTGAATTTTTGAATTTTTTGAATTTTTTAATATTTGAATTTTTGAATTTGAATTTTCTACTTTGAACAAAAAACATAGATCGAGCCCCACCACCCACCATGTCAACTCTCGTCGCAACTCTCGCGCAAACACCAGACCCGACATATCGATCGATCGATAGATAAACTCACCATAATTGGCAAAGTGCATGGCCGTGTGGACTAGAGAAAGAACAAGTGTGAACCAACCGCACATTTTATGTAATAACGTGTGATTGTCGAGAGGCAGCCACTGACCCAACCCCTGACAGCGCAACCACGTGATGCTGCGCCGTAACATCAAGACGAGTACCAAAGCGCAATTGAAATTCAAACATCGACCTAAAAAGAAAATATTAAAATTGAATTTTATTTTTTTTTCTTTTGTTGTTGTTGCGTGACCCATTTAACGAGATTTTTTTAAGAAAAAGTTTTGAAAAAGTTGAATTTTTTTTTTTTGGTTTCGAGATTAAAGGGTTAAAAGCAAGAGATCCGCGGGGCGAGGCCTTGACCCGGTGATCGAAAAATTAAGTGGATCGCATTGCTTTGCCTTAATCTCGTTCCGGGTGAGGTGCAAATGGAGAAAATTTGAATCAATTATTATTTGCATTTTTTTGAATTTTCTATTTTGAATTTTGTCAAAGTTCAAACATATTAAAATTTGAATTTTTTTTCAGTTTTTAGTTTAGAATTATTTTTAGATTTTGAATTTGGAATTATTTTTAGAATATTTTGAATTTTGAATTTTTTTAGATTTTGGATTTTGAATTTTTTTAGATTTTGGATTTTGAATTATTTTTAGAATATTTTGAATTTTGAATTATTTTTAGAATATTTTGAATTTTGAATTATTTTTAGAATATTTTGAATTTTGAATTATGTTTAGAATATTTTGAATTTTGAATTTTTTTGAATTTTGATTTTTTTTGAATTTTGATTTTTTTTGAATTTTGATTTTTTTTGAATTTTGAATTTTTTTGAATTTTGAATTTTTTTGAATTTTGAATTTTTTTGAATTTTGAATTTTTTTAGATTTTGAATTTTTTTGAATTTTGAATTTTTTTGAATTTTGAATTTTTTTAGATTTTGAATTCTTTTGAATTTTGAATTGAATTGTTTTGAATTTTGAATTGAATTTTTTAGACATTGAATTTTGAATTTTTTTGAATTTTGAATTTTTTTAGATTTTGAATTCTTTTGAATTTTTTTGAATTTCCAATTTTCAAACTATTTTTTTGAATTTTAAATATTCAAAATTATTTGAATTTTCAATTCCAATACAAAATTTCCAAATTATTCTAAAAAAAAAATAATTAAATTTTTCCTAAATCCAACACCAAAAAAAACACTAAAATAACAAATCAATTCAAAACAAAAAAAAATAACTTTTCCTAAAACCTCAAATCACAAAAAATTGCCCTAATTTAACAAAAATCAACCAAATTCCACCAAATTCAACAAACCTTCAAAAAGAAAAAATTCAATAAAATCCCATTGAACTCGAAAAACTCTTTAAAACCACGCAACTCAACACCCCACCCCATCCCGCCACAAGCCGCCCACTCCCTCAACACCATGCATCATCTTGTCCCCAAAAACCAGGCAAATCCAACCAAACAAACCCATCAAAACTTACCAGTTGATCGAGCAATTCGTTCAGTCACAGATCTCTCCTCCAACTGGAAAAACCTGGCCGCAAACAGCGCCGCATTAATAACGACATAAGCGCACACAAACGACACCAACGTCACGTTATTAACAATGTAAGCACTCGCTTGATCACTCCTGGACCACTTGCTTTTCTTATCGACTTTTCCCTCCTCCACTTGGACCATTTCGGTTCGGGAATGTTTACCCTCACCTAAAACACTAGAAAATTTGAATAAATTAATTCCCATAATCCATTTCGCACATTTTCCCTTCACCCGAATTTGTAACCGATGAAAAACGTGGGTGGACTCACGTGACCCACTTTCCCCTCGACTCGTAAAAATATTAAAATTTAAAAAAAATAAATAAATAAATAAAAATGGCTAACCAGATGTCGGCCATGTTGAAATGTGTTTCATTTGAGTTTTGGCCGCAGCCGCACGAAACTCTTCGTTCCCATCGTTCCGACGTCGGTCTCGTTCGCGGTAAATACGGAGACTGAGCAGCTGATTTCTTGGTCCATGAACCTACATCTCGAGATGACGTCACGACGTGGCTGCGGGCAGTGACCGACGTCATTAAGCGATTACATCAATTTTTTTTTTAACATTTCTTTAATTGCAGCGTAATAAAATTATTGGGTTATGGCGGCGGAATATGATTTATTTACATTATTATTATTATTATTATTATTATTATTATTATTATTATTATTTTTAGAAAAATACGGGTCTTTTATTTACAATTTTTTTTTGGATTTTGAATTTTTTTTAAATTTTTATATTCAAAAAACTTCTTTTCGAAACGTGAATCCGAATTCGTCGCACTTGACCTGCAGCATTCGGCCCAGTTCCGGTGGTCCGCAATAGAAAACTGTCACTTTGCCTTTTCTTTGCTCCGATATTTGCTTGAATATCTGGAACGGAAGTTGAATTTTTATTTTTATTTTTTAATTTTGGGAAAATTTTTTTTTAAATTTCTGTCGAGAATAACAAAAGATGAGGAAACAAGAGAAAATTTTAATTTTTTATGAAATAAAAGGAAAAAAGTGTTAAAAAATGTGATTTTTGGTTAAATGGGACCTCTAGAATACCTTAGTTTTGATAATTTTGTATTATTGGTTGTCACCTTTAAGCTACCATAGTCAAAATGCCTAAAAACGAATTATTGGTTGTGTCCTTAGGACTACCATAGTCAGTAAAAACCAATTTATAATTTTGGTTTTCCCCCAAAAGCTACCTTACATTAAACAGTCACTATTACCTTATTCCAATTGGGTCTTCCGGCCTGGGTCCTCGTCTTGAGCCCGGTTATCAAATCTCTTTTCTCTCTTTCGTGGAGCAAATCCAACGCGAGCTGCAGCCCGAGTGCTTTCATGTCGGCTCTCTGCAACGCCGAAGTTATGTACATGTGCATGTCGAGGAACCTCTCCATGGCACCTCCCAGTTCGGCCTGTTCGATCTCGAGTTGCGACAGCAGATTGACGAACCACTCGAACGATCTCTGGTCTCGGTTGATCCAGAAGAAATCGACTTTCCGTAGATTCATGACGCTCGCCGGGACTTCCCCGGTCCACGAATGCTCGCATTTGGGACACGTGTGCCTTTCCTTCCAGTACCGTCGCATGATGCTCTGCAGGATGCTGGCGAACGGCGTCACTCCGATGCCGGTGGCGATCAGGACGGCGTGTTGGGCACGAAAGATGTGGCTGGACGGAGCTCCGAAAGGGCCATCCACGTACACCTCCAACGGTTTTCCCAAAGCGTTGTCTTTTGATACGGCCAACGATTCTCTTCGCGGTGCCGTTATCGCGATCGTTTCCAGTTCGCCGTTTTCGCAGTCGCCGTCTTCTTTGATCGTGTCCGGCAAAGGGCTCAGTTGGACGATGTTTGGTTTGTTTCTCAAGTGTTTGAAGCTCTGGGCCATCGAACACCGATTTTTTCTGGACATGGTGCTGCCGTTGACCTTTGCTCGTGCCCAGCGCAAGATCCGTTCGTCGAACGACTTGTCCGAAGCCGATCGGGGATTTTCGCGAGACAGGAACAGCTTCTTCCTCTGCTTGACCCGTTCCTCGACGTCCGGCAGCGACCTGGAGGCCGTGAGCGGCCTGTGCGTGGGACTCGTCCGCAAAGGCACGGACGACGGCACCGTCAAGTTGCCGCCAGACAGGTCCGTTTCGGCCATTTTAACGGTCTCGTTTTCTTCTTCGTCGTACGATAAGTTCTCGTGTCCGACGTCGATCCTGACCGATTTTTTCGGCATCGCTTTCTGCTTCGGCGTCTTTTCGGTTTCGACGATTTCTTCGACGACGACGTTTTCAAGTTTCTGCAACCGCCGACGTTGGGCTTGGACGTACTCGTGCAAACTGTTGGTCCACTCTCCCACTGCTCTCACGTGCAACCACAGCGAATCCTGCTGTTCGGGAGCACTGCTGAGGGTGAACGGATGCCACTCGGACTTGGCAATGGCCGGGATTCGCACAAAAATGTAATCTCCGGGACAGTAGTCGAAATTAGGAGGTCTCTTGACCACAAGGTGAGTGACCTTAGACGGCAGAAGGACTCCTTCGGTCACGAGGGTTTTGCCGTGGCTCATTGCCAATCGAACTCCGCGAAGTATCCTCTCCAAGATGTAAATGACTGCCGGGACCACGAACCATTTCCAGAAGTTGGGAGCGTGGAAAACAAGCAGTAGGAAGAAAACGACATAAAGCTGATGAGTCCAGTAGAAAACCTAAGTAAACAGACATATTGTCATTGGATAGGGAATTTACACAACTAAATTAGTACTTATGATGTCATCGACATCATTATAAAGAAATTTTTATAAGTTTATTATTTTAATAGATAAAAATGTCACACCAATAATAGGTGGTGGTGGTATGGTGTTTTAGGTCGCCAGCGGCTACTACGATCACCAATAACGGGTGAAAAAGTGTAGTTTGAGTTGCACGACTTGTTTATAGTTTCGTGCACATCCATTCAAACACTATATTTAGTCATTTCCTGGTTGTGTTTTTAAGACTTAAAACCTTTAATTCACACAACCAAAGATGCTTCAGTTCCCCATCTAAACCGGAAATGTCATACTCAAACTCTGAATAACAGTATTGTATAATTAGGTCATGAGTAAAAAGCAAAAAGAAAAAACCTCAAATTTCCCATTCTTGCGCACGCAACGCAAGGAACAGAGGATCATGATAAGTAAAACAATGACGAGAAGATCCCCAGTGATTGATGCGCATCCGGGTATTAATCCTCCAATCCCAGATTTGGTGGTGAACAGGTATTCGGTGGTAGAAATATTAGATTTTGAAGTGTCGGCAAGGACATCTGGTGGTGAGATGGTGTAAGATAAGGTGTTATTGTGATACAGAAATAAACTTACGGTAATTACAGACGTGCATGACTGTGTGAACTGCTGCGTAACCGACTATTAAGGAACCGGTGAGTTTGTGAAATAGAATGTGATCGTCTAAAGGCAATACGGAACTCATGCCGTTAGACCGGAGCCAAGTGATGCAATTTCGCAACATGAAAACCAGCACCATTGTACAAGTGAAATTTAAACATTGACCTACAAACAAACGGTTAAAATCAGTTTCGATGAATAAAAGTGCGAGCGGCACCGACTTTTAATAATTTCATCATTTTTTGATCACATTACGGACTTTTATGATTATTATGATTTATAGGCGTTAACATCGAGGAGATTTGGTTAAGCGGTAACGTATCTTCGGCCTAATTAGCATAGTCTAGTAACCAGTAACAAAAGAAGCGTTTCGCAACTCGGAACTACTTCCGAGCTTTCGATCATCTACTTATCTCTAGAATAATTACCGTCGAGCATTCTTTGATGGATTAATTAAATAGGGATTATACAAGTTATCGAAAGGTGGCGCTGCATTACACGGCCTGGACTAAATTAAAGGGCAAATACTCTTGTCGAGAGACATTTTAAAACATTTAGCCTACTTCCGCCAGTTAACGCTATTGTGCTCGAACAAGTAAACAAAGCTTAGGATCCATTGTAATTGTGGTTTAGCGACAAATTGGCTCATTGTTGACTTCTAAAGCTACGAATTGATACTGAAAGGGCTGGAAAGTGGATTTGAAATTTGCAGATTTAATTAGAATTAATGAATTTGGTTACAAGTTAGAAATTAATTAGTTAATAATTAGTTAATAATTAGTAATTTCATTCAAGTGGGATTGTATTTTTTGTGTTTTAAAATTTTGCCACCAGATAGCGCCACCACAAAATTGGCACTGGACATGCGCATAAGAGCTAAAATGCATTAGAGCTAACTGTAGCATCGTGGCTAACCACCACGTGAGCTAACGTTCGATTAGCGCCGACTCACCGCACGCTCTGGCCAGGATGACAAATCCGTTGCTGTTCCTGTACTCGTAGGCCCTGGACGCAAACAGGGCCACGTTGGCCAGCAAAAAGAAGAAGAGAAACGCCAAGAAGACGTGGTTGTTCCTCACGTATCGCCATCTCGCCCAGTGCGGCAGGAGTGCCTTGAACCGCTCGCAGAGGCTCGGCGGCGGCTCCGGACGGGGCGGAATCAGCCACCGTTCGATGCTGGTCGACAAGTTCTCCAAAAGTCCGTCGTGTTTGGCCAGTTGTGCCTTGAGCGCCTCGAACGTTATGGCGCCCGTGTTGCGGGGATCGGCGTCGTCGAAGAGCGCCGTGGTCAGATCCTCGATCTGCTCTTCGCTGAATTTCATGCCGTTCTCTTCCATGCAAGCCCGCATCACGTGACGCAGTTCCGAATGCTGGATGAAGCCGTCGCCTTTAATAAAATGCAAATAAATGTTTTAAAGTTGTTAATGTCGGCTTTAAGTTACCATCGAGGTCGTAAATCCGAAACAGGAAGTTGATTTTGTCATCCGGGCTCTGGCTGGCCAAATTGGTAATGGAATCGATGAATTCCTGGAGCGAAACCGAACCCGAACCGTCGCGATCGAACACTCGGAACACCCTGTCCGTGAAGAAAACCTGAAACGATCGAATCTGTTTAAGATGGTTGCACGGTTAGCGCTAACTAGAGTTTAGCTAATGTTAAATTTGCAGCAATGCGAGTGTTACAATGTGACTGTTATTATAGATCGAACTGAAATTATGACGCCATTTTATTTATTTATTTATTTTTTTTACGTTTTTTGATTTGATGAGTTTACGAAAATCGTCAAAGTTGATCTCTTCTTGGCCTCGAGTTGCTTCCCGAAATACGTTTTGCACATGTGCTATGTCTTCGGCCGTTAAACCACTGCGTGGTCTGAAAGTACGGAAGGTCAGAAGTGACATGTGGGTAAAATTAAATTTTTTTTTAATTTTCGAGGGGAAATCGATGTTAATAAAGGGTTTTAAAGCAAAAAGGGGAATCTACGGTAACCCTGAAGTGACATTTTGTTTATTTTTAGGTTTATAACCTCATTTTAATCGAAATAAAGGTCAAGAATGGTAGTTTAGAGGTGACATACAGTTTTTAGATGCAAATGTGAGTATGGAAGATTGGTGGTGACAGTTATTTTTTACTCGTTTTACATGTTATAACGAGTTTCGTGGGAAATTCTTTATTTACAAGTGATTATTATCAAATATTTAATAATTATCAACTGACTTTTAGTCATTTAAGTGTGTTAAAATAGCAATAAATTCTCACTGACATTTTTGTATTTACTAAATGATAAAATAGTGATTCATGTGAAAAATGTCTTTTAAAAAAAATGTGCAATACTTCCTGTTTATGAATAAACTGAGCTTTGAAGACTTAAAAATAAACTTATAAACAAAAAAAAATACCAATTACCACATGTGTTTAAGGGTAATTACATGGGAGTTACAAAAGAAAAAATAAATTCCCAAATGTCACTTATTTCAACCCCACTTTGGACTTAATTTATAGGGGAAGGAAAAATAGAATTTTCTAGTGCTAATTTGAGTTTAAAATATTTTTTACTAATTCCCACCTTATAAAAAATTTTTACTAAATCTCACCTGGCTTCGGTCAAATGTGCCAAAAACTCCATCACTTGATTAACACTTACAATTTGGTCTTTATCCGTATCAATTAATCGAAAAATCAAATCCTGGACCTTAAATTAGAATTAGAAATGTTAATAAATGGTTTAAATTAATTTAAAATAAATATAAAATGCACTCACTCGACGATCAGTGACAATTCGATGGAAATTTTTACTATCGAAAAGTGGATTTTTCGCACGAATTATGGCTTTGAGGGAAGTGTGAAGATGCGATTCGACCGTATTTGCGCTGTTAAAACAAATGGAAAAAGCAATTGAAAACGGTTTATTATAAAAAGGATCTTTTCTATAAATAATACGAATGTTTCTTTTTACCTGACATGCGCAGTAACGCCCGTTACGAGAACGTCTCGATGAACGAATCCGTCCTTGTCGTCGTCCAAGACACAAAAGAGGTTACTGATGAATTCCTGAAATGAATAATTTGCATTTTTTAACTGTTTTAATTAGTCATGACGTCATATACGAGACACGACCCCGACCGGTGGATTTTAACATGCAAATAAAGGCAAGTGTTTTGGGTCGGTTGGTGTTTGTATGTTAATTAGGTGTAGTTTGGTGAATTAATTAACTTTTTTTGGGAGAAATTTTTTTTTGTGGTTTTTTTTTGGTTTTTAAAATTTTTTTTTGTTTTTGGGGGAAAATTATTTTTGGGTTTTTTTTGGGGTTTTTTGGGTGGTACTCGAAGGTTACCGTAGATTTTTTTTTTGGGTTTTGGGGTTTTGTTTGGTGTTTTTTTTGTGTTTTTTTGGGGTTTTTGAGTTTTTTTTGGGTTTTGAGGTTTTTTTGGGGATTTTGTGATTTTTAAAATTTTTTTTAAAGTTTTTTCATGTCTCAAGCGACTACCGTAGTTTTCAGCTTAAAATATATGTCAACCGAGTCTTATTACTATTATTAAGTGCGAACTTCTTACTTAAGATGTCCACCCATTAATTAAATCGCATGAAATTGATTTTTTGTTTATATTTCTATTAAAATTTAAAAAATATTTTAAGAAAAATGACGTCAAAAGCCATTAAATAATAAAATTCACAAATTTTAAAATTACAAAAATTTTATAAAACGTAATTAAGGTTAAGTAAACTGCAAAATAATAAATTAACAGGAAAAAGTTGCGCAGACAACAACGAGTTTTAACCAAAAGAAAAAAAAAACGTGACCAGAGTCAATAAAAACTCGTTTTATAACGAGAAAAAAAAATAAACATAATAAAATATTAAAAAAACACTAAAAATGAGGTGAGGAAAATATTCAAAATACCTTTTTTCAGGTCAAAAAAAATGAAAAAATTTTTATGCAAATTTTTATGCAAATTTTCAAATATTTTTTAAATTTTTTTAAAAATTCCAAAAATGTCAAAAATGTCAAAAATGTGAAAAAAAGATTTTTTCCCATCAAAAAAAATTTTTTTCCCATAATCCCCATCAATTAGTACCCACAACCTCATTACAACGAAATCTCATAGCGGTAGATATTTCAAGGTTACTATAACAAGGTTTAACTCAAAGTTGTCCTTGAAACTTAACAAAAAGCAAAAAAATTAAAAAAAAAAACAATAATTAACTCACCTTTCGACTAATTTGTTGTTTAAAAACATTAAAACTCCACTGATTCGCAACCCCCCACATTAAATGAGCTCTCAATTGATCCCCGTTCGACTCCATCATCACATTTAAACGCACCTCATCATCACCCATTTATTCACACACAAAATCACAACGTCATCACATCACGTGTAGTTCCTTGAGGCGAACAGTTTGGCGGGAAAATCCTTAAACGTAGGTGTAAAAATTCACAGAACCAACAAAAAAAAAAAAAAATACCAAATTAGGACCTGCCAAAAATGACTAAAAACCTCCCCACATAATTAACAAAAATTGCGAAAAACTTAAAAAAAAATTTTTTTAAATTCAAAAATATAAAAAAAAAAATTTTTGAATTAAAATTCTGTGTTTGTATCAAGGCCAACAACATGTAATCGGGGTCAATACCAGAGCCATGAAAATTCAAAACTATTGAAAAAATTACATAATAACTAATTTAATTATTACTTAACTATTTAATCCGGATCTTTAAAAAAAAATGATTAATTAACACCTGTTTAAAAAGGATTTTCTTATCGCATTGTTACCTTAACGACTAAAATGTTTTATCAATTTATCGGGAGAAATTTATCTCGATTTTGTGTAAAGAAAAATGGCTGATTTTGGATTGTTTAAGATTTTTATTTTATTTATTTTCTTTCAAATAGTGAGTCAAACGAGGATTTTGAATTGTTCCAGTCCTTCGGTTAAAGGCGATGTGTTGCAAAATGGTTTAATGTGGTTGATTAAGGCTGGTTCTGATTACCATTTTGATATTTTATTCAATAATGTCGTTTTTAAAGGTTCTGGGAATATTTTTGTTGGGCCTGGTGAGTATTTTTGTTGTTGTTTTTTTGGTTTTTGATTTTTTTGTTTATTTTTAGGTGATCATCCAAATGCAAGTGTTGGAGTGTTGTTGACAAGAGCGAGACAAGTGAGAGTGGCTCAATCGGTTGGTTTTGTTTATTTAAATGATGTCATGAGTGATGATTTGATTCAGTTTCAAGTTAGATGTTGGTGTAAGGAAGTTTTGGTATTTTGTCACTAGAGTGTAGTAATTTGTTTTTTGTTTTTTTAGTGTTTAAGATGCCTGTTACAACTGCCATTGTAATGCCGACTAGATATGTGCCGTTGGAGAATGATATAATAGTTGATGCTTGTCTGAAATATTTAGATAGATCGACTTTAGATGAAGTAATTTGGAAATTTTTTTTAAATTGTTTATATTTACAGGCATTGGGTTGCTTGTATTGGGCATGAATTGTGGGATTTATTCAAAATTTTGTTTTTATTTTTGAAATCGGGGAGCCGACATTTAAGGGAAAAAGTGTAGGAGATTTTAAAATACTGAAATTCAACTATAATATTTTGGATTTCGTAAGGATTTCATGAATAATTTTATGGATTTCAAAGAATTTCACCACAGATTTGAAGATTTGAGGATTTTGGGATTTTAGAAAATTTTGGGATTTCAGAAGATTTCAGGATTTTCAAGGATTTCAGAAAATTTCAGGATTTCAGAAGATTTAAGGATTTTCAAAGATTTCAGTGAATTTCTGTGGATTTCAGTGGATTTCAGTAGATTTCAAAGATTTTGAAACACGAAATCTCTACGTGTCGGCTCCCTCGCTCGATAAAGGGTTAAATACCGTGGTAAACTGGAGGCAGTGTAAAATATGCTGCAAACAGTATATTATTAGAGAAAAAGTTTAAAATTCTATTCCCAACTGACACAACAACACTTAATCAGTTATAATTTTTAACTTATTTCAGTTCCTGACTGAAAACAGTACACTGAAAGAAGAATTTGAGAAGAAATTGATCATTAAAACACTTTCAAGACTCAGTATAGATGATGAGTGTTGGCAAAAAGACAAAGATGGTGTCGAATCATATATAATTTGGCCTATTTTTATACACACTGACGAAACCAATGAAAATCTTTACACAGTTTGCTTCAAGGTGTCAGTTACAATTATATCCAGTAAAAATTGTACAATAACACAATCAGAATTGGAAAATATTGTTAAAAACTTGGGTAATTTAATGGATGGAAGTGTAGTGGTAACTTTGGTAGCCAAGAAGTTGGATTTTTTTGCTTACATAGCATTTGGTATTGCCATTTTGACTTTAACTTCGGTGTTGTTTAGTGGAATTTGGTACAAACAATGGAGGGATTCATACACAAAGTAAATTTTACAATGAATTTTAAAGTTTTAATCACAATTTTCAATTATTTACTTATTAGACCAGCAAAGAAGAAGGAAATAGAGGATGATTTAGCAATTTCAACTTGGCCTAGTGTTTCGATCAATCCAATCCATGGATTGGATTTGGATTTTGATGATTACGAAACCGAAAGTAACAAAAGTTCGATCCAAAATGAAGAAAAGGAAAAAATTGAAAAAATTGAATTACCAGTAAATGATTTTTCAAATGCATTGACTTATGTTGGCAAATTAACACCGAAATTACCTAGAACTATCTTAAGTTCGACTAATGTCGAACCAAAAGTCGAGGAAAAAGTTGAGAAAAAAGTCGAGGAAAAAGTTGAGGAAAAACAAGAAAATGTGGTTCAGTTCAGGTAAAAATTGTATAAAATAAGAAATTTATTAGAAATAATTTTATTTATGTATTTCCAGTCAAACTGTTGAATGTGTTTATTTTGCGAGTGAAACTAATGACGAAACGGCTTTGTAAATACATAAGCAGTGTCATCCATTAATTTGATTACAATATTCCATGCATGTAAATTTAGTGTGATTCTTTTTTGCCTTTTGAGTGCCATCTTTTGATGATTTGATGAATCTTGATAAGTTATTGCTCGGGGTGAATTCTTTCGGTGCATTGGCCAATATCAGAGTGAATGGAATAGAAACGGTCGGTTGATCAAGCTTTTAAAAGTGATTAATTATTAGAGCATCCAACAGAGCGGCAAGATGGAATTAACTAATTTACTTTAAAATTAAAAATGTGGTTTAAATTAAGTGTTTGATAGTCCCAAACAACCAAAATTATTATTATTATACCCTTTGTTTGATTTGTGTTATAAGTTTATACAATAAGAAAAATATAAAGATTGACAATTTACACACGTTGATCATTGTCCTGGTGTTGGCTACACTTAGCTTAATCAAGTTTTCAAGGCTTGGTGTTCTGGCACTAATACGACCAAGTGATTTTCCAAGACTGTAAACTTGGCTGAATCTTTGCAAAACTTGCGAAAGAATGCGATTAATCTATGTTGACGGGTCACACCGACCACAGTGCAAGGGCTGGAGATGAATGGATTAGAAATGGTTGACGGCGCATGCGCAATACGCATGCAACGTACTACTGGAGTCGGGTTGACTCGCTACAAATGTTATTAGTATTATTTACACCGAAATATGAGCTCGGTCGTTGTCATTGCATTTTCATTACGTAATCTTAATATTCCTTCAGATTTAAATACTTGAATCGAGTGGGTGAAGCGATTTCATCTTTTAATGCGATTGTTGCAACATTTGTTTGTTTGTTTTTTGGCAACAATCACTTTGACAATAGCCCAATAAATGGCACTGGATTTGCTTTAAATTATATTTAGCTATTTTGTTTTTTCTTATTTAAATTTATTATCTTTGACATTTCATTTTCGACATTGTGACCGTCCATTCCTTCGCCGTTTGGATACGGTTTCCGCGTACGCACCTGATCAACCCCTCTCATCTCTCTCTACTCCTAGTCTTTCGTCTGTCCGATCGCTCAGATGAGCGAACAAAAACTTGTTCATTATTAGGGTCAACCCCTCAAGTCGTGCAGTGGACGTGCCTCGGGGTCAACTGACCGGGATCCATGTTGCCCTTTAGTGACTGACTGGTCACAACATTATAAAATTATCAAAATGTCAAAGATGGAAGAAATGATGTAACTTGATTAACATAAAGATCATTAGTAAATTGATAAGCAATTCATTCGATTGATGCTAAGATTAGCTTAGTTGTACAAAACTAAATAACCAATTGGTCAAAGAAGAAACATTTTCTCAAAAGAACATCTTATAAACACAAAAAATAAAGGAAAATCAATAAACACCAAAAATAAAAAGTGTCTTTGATATTATATTGCCAAACATTGGCTTTTAGTGCTGTTTTGGTGTTACTTTTGTGTCTATCATTTATGAAGGGAAGAAGGGGCCCCAACCAGCTCTTGCCAGCCCTGGACCACCCTTACCTTCTCTTAATATTGCTGAAAACAAGATTACACCATCAAATCATAAAATTATAATCAGTGGTTGTATAAAATATTATGTAATATTAATTTTATAATACTTTTCTTAAATCGAAATTGTATATCAAATTGATGCTTTTTTAAATTTAAAATGAGATACTATTTGATTTTCTCTAATTTTAAATGTCAAACGTATTAAAATGAATTTTTTAATTCAATTCTTGATAAGTTTAATTTTTACTTGGACTTGCAAACAGATTGAATTTCGTGATAAACGAATAAAATGTCGAGATAAACGACTATTACATTTCACTATAAATTCAATTATCGTTTTATTAATATCATTTGAACAGCAAACATTAGTTCTAAATGGAGGATATTGTTATTAGCGGTGTATCGGGACGTTTTCCAGAATCGCAAAACGTGTGGGAATTCCGAGACCATTTGTATAATGGCGACGACATGGTCACGGAAGACGACAGACGATGGCCGCCAGGTGAGTTTCCGAAAGTTTAAAAATTATGCGGAAAACATTAGTTAATTTCCTTTTAGAATTGTTTGACATGCAACGTCGGAGTGGCAAATTGAATGAATTGGATAAATTCGACGCGAGTTTCTTCGGAGTTCATCCGAAACAAGCGATCGAATGCGATCCGCAATTACGAATTTTAACCGAAGTCGTTTACGAAGCGATCGTCGACGCCGGTTTGAAATCGCTTTTTTAACATTAATTATTGATTAATTAATTTATATTTTAAGGGATTAATCCGCAATCGATTCGTGGATCCAATACTGGTGTATTTACTGCATTGAGTTTAATGGAATCGGCAGATATAATGACACGTGATGTCGAGAAAGTGAATGGATTTCAACTGTTGGGTTATTACTTTTGTATGTTTTCCAATAGGATTTCTTACATATTTGATTTCAGAGGTTAATTAATAGATTTGGATTTGTATTAGTTTATGGGATTTATTGTTATTTATTTATTAGGACCGAGTTTCACTTTGGATACGGGTTGTTCGGCCAGTTTAGTTGCTCTGGACCAGGCTTTGACGGCGATAAGAAACGGTCGATGCGATGCGGCGATAGTCGCAGGGACCAATTTGTGCTTGGATCCGTTTACTACGTTCAAGTTTTGGCGGATCGGTGCTTTGTCGGCCGACGGAAAGTCGAAATCGTTCGATGCCAGCGGTGAGTTTTGCCCGGTTTCCATAATCTTTTGCGCAAAAAAATATTTACCCAAGATTAGGTGATTACCCAGGTTAAAATTCCCATATAAACCCATAAATTTTCCCACAAACCTTTAAGAGTTTCAATGGGGAAGATAGGTTCCCTAATAATGATGGGAAATTTTAAGGGTTATATTGTGGGTTTTGATGATCAGTTATGGGTAATGTGGGAAATAGGCCAAAACACATCAATAACCCATCAATTCCCATAAAAATTCCCATAAAAAATCATGGGTCCCATGTGAGAATTTTTATGGGAATTTTAAGCTGGGTAAACAAATGTTAATAGACTACTGGTTACTTGTGTAATGATTTAACTAAAAAAATTTCCAACACCCGAGTTAACTTAGAGTGGAAAATTATTAACGGCAGCTTCAAACACATCTATTCACAGTGCGCAAATGATTAGAGGGTAGTAGTCCTCGGCGGTGACCGTGATGTGAAATATGAATTTTCTTATAGTTTAGAATTTAACATTATAACAAATGTTTACAGGCAGCGGATACGTTCGGAGCGAAGCAATAACTGCGATTTACATACAGAAGGCAACAAGTGCGAAACGCATTTACGCCCACATAGTGAATTGCATGTCTAGCAACGATGGATACAAATCGGAAGGTATTTCCAATGTATTGTATTGCCTGATATAAATGAAGATGTAAATTTTACAATTTTGGAAGATAATTATTATGCTTTTACTGTGAATGTAACAGAAACTTATTTTGTTTGTGAAAATATGTTTAGATGAGTAATTTTCATTATTTTGTAGGACAAACCGTTCCTCAGTCCAAAACGCAAGAATCTCTTCTGAGAAAAATTTACACCGAATCAGAGATCGATCCGAATCAAGTGGTGTACATCGAAACCCACGGTACTGGAACACGAGTGGGAGATCCGGTCGAAGCAGAAGCCATAACGAACGTGTTCCTTCAAAAGCGAACGACTCCGTTACTCATCGGTAGCGTTAAATCGAACATGGGACACGCCGAAGCAGCTTCGGGGTTGTGTAATGTGGTCAAGGTGTTACTTGCATTGGAAACTGGCATTATACCAGCAAATTTGCATTTCAATACACCACATCCAAACATACCAGCTTTGTGCGATGGAAGACTAAAGGTATAGTTAACATCTGATGCAAATAAGTAATTAAACATTAGAATTATCGTAGATTGTAGCTGAAAATACATTGTTGAATTCTGGATTAATTGGAATCAATGCTATTGGTTTTGGTGGAGTAAATGCACATTTAATTCTTCGTCCGGGCACATTGCGTAAATCGACCAAAGTTCCAAACGTACAAATTTTTACATGTTCCGGTCGAACCGAAGAAAGCGTGATTGGAATGTTGGAACACGTGCAGAAGACAAAAGACAAAGGATTCTGCGATCTGATGTCCGACATTTCGGATCATCCACCGTTGTCGATAAATCATCCGTTTCGTGGATACACGATCGTCAATTCCACTGATTTGGCGAAGAGCGTCCAGAAAGTCGGTTCCGACAGTCGACCGGTTTGGTACGTGTTTTCCGGCCTGGGAACTCAGTGGATTGGAATGGGTGTGGAGCTGATGGAAATCGCAGTGTTCAGGGAATCGATGATGCGATCGCACAAGATCATCGAGCCGTACGGTATGGATCTGTACGAGCTGTTGACTAATGCCACGGCCGAGTCGCAGAAGCCGTTTCTAAACAACTTTATGACTATCGTGTCGATCCAAATTGCTCTGGTCGATCTTCTACGTTACGTTGGATTAGAGCCCGACGGAATTGTTGGCCATTCTCTCGGAGAAATAGGGTCTGCTTATGCCGATGGTTGTTTGACACAAGAACAAGCAATGATGGCAGCATATTGGAGAGGAAAGTGCGTGGTTGACGTGAATCCTTTACCAGGATCAATGGCAGTAGTTGGTAGGTTTATTCAAAAATTGTAACATTTTTGTCATAAAATGCCAAATTTATCAGCTAATTCTGTAAGTTAAAGACATTTTTGAATTGATTAATGTAAAAATCTATTTATTTTAGGATTAAAATGGGAAGAGGTTATAGCATTATGTCCACCGGGTGTCGAAGCAGTTTGCCACAATGGGTTGACTTCGGTCACAGTGTCGGGTCGTAACGAAGCGGTGAAAAAATTTATTGCGCAATTATCAAAAGACAAAATTTTTGCAACAGAAATCAATGTGTCGTCAGTAGCATTTCACAGTAAAGACATGTTAGCGGTGATACCGGGCTTAAGACGAAATTTAGAAAAAGTAAGTAAAAATAAAATTCATTTTATTCAGTCTACTCATTTACCTTTTTATACAGGTCATACCCAATCCTAAACCTCGTTCTAGTCGTTGGGTATCTTCGTCCGTACTAGACGGTAATATCGTAGGAAAATATGCTTCGCCCGATTATTACTGCAACAATCTAGTTAAACCGGTGTTGTTCTACAAAGCTGTTTTAAAAATTCCAAAAAATGCTATTGTGATTGAAATTGCACCACATTCGCATTTTCTTACAATCGTGCGAAAAACCGTGGGCAAAAATGCAACTTTTCTAAGTCTGATGAAACGCTACGAATCGAAAAGCTACGAAAATTTATTAAACGGCATCGGACAGTAAGTAATTTAAAATTTTTGGAACAAAATGCATTTTTAAAATTTTGTCTTTAAAAATTTAGGTTATACGTTAATGGCGTGCAGTTGTCTTTGTCAAAATTGAATCGACCGTGCGAATACCCCGTACCGAGAAATACGTCCATGATATCACCATTGGTTCGGTGGGATCATTCAGATTTGTGGCCGGTTGCAACAATAGACGATTTCTTGCGTCGGAAAACGTCGGGATCTGGAACAAGTTTTGAGATCGATATATCTTCGCCGGATTCCAGCGATCGTTATCTAGTTGATCACACGGTCGATGGCCGCATTCTCTTTCCTGCAACTGGATATCTGGTTCGACTTGTTTTTCCAGTTGGTTCTTGTTTGTATTATTATTGTTTTTAATATGATTTTAGGTATTAGCTTGGAAAGCTTTAGCCAAACATCACAACACTATTTTTGATAGACTTGCTGTCGAATTAATGGACGTAAAGTTTGAACGTGCTACCGTTTTACCCACTGAAGGTTCAGTAACTTTGACCGTTACAATATTGGAAGGCGATGGATTGTTTACAGTAAGCGAAGGATCGGCTATTGCATGCAGTGGAAAAATCCAAGTAGCCGAAAACTTAATTGAAAAAGCTGAGAAAAATATGGAAGATGAGACAAAACCGTTGATTTTAACGAGAAAAGACATTTATAAGAATCTCTGGCTTAGAGGATACGAATATGGACCTATGTTTAAAGGAATTATAGACTCAAATTTAGATGGAGACTTAGGACATATAGAATGGAAGGATAATTGGATAGCATTTCTTGATACTGTGCTACAATTTTCGTTGTTGTCAAAATTTTCTCGTCAACACAGATTGCCTACTCAATTGCATGAAATAGTGATAAATCCAAAATATCATCTCGAATTAGCATCACAAAATACCAGTAAGTGACCCTTTGATTTTGTATGGTCACCTGCAGATAGTCTTATATTTATAGGCATTGAAGTTCGTTTGAATCCCATATTGAATTCGTGCCAATGCGGAGGTATCAGTATAAATGGTGGAAAAACGACAATATCAAACAGGCGAATAAATCGTCAATCACAACCGATTGTAGAGGAATATCATTTTGTGCCGTATTTTGATGATGCGTAAGTTAAAATTAACCAAATAATTTAAAAAACCCAGGTTAAAATTCCCATACAAATCCATACATTTTTCCATAAACCTTTAAGAGTTTCAATGATGGGAAATTTTAAGGGTTATATTATGGGGTTTGATGGTCGGTTATGGGTAATAGGGCAAAAACACATCAATCCCCATAAAAATTCCCATAAAAAATCATGGGTCCCATGTGAGAAATTCTATGGGAATTTTAAGCTGGGAACATACAAAATTTTATATTTCAGATGTTTCTCCACGTTACCAGAAGTGGAAAACGAGATAAAAACAAAATATTGTGATAGTTTTTGCACCGTTGCAACATCGACTATTCAAAAATGGTTGCATGAAAATTCACCACGTACCAAATTCGATGTTGAAGATATGAACGTAACGAAAGAAGATATAGAACATTACAGTTCGTTTAAAGAAATGATTAAATCGTTGTTACGCGATAGAACTGCGGACAACTCGTTGCAGTTTTATAAAAAAGCGAACTTCTTGAAACCGATATTAGATATAGTACGAGACAATTGTTTTCAATCTAATTTAAAAATCACAGAAATATTGGCAAATGGAACAAACATGTCCGACATTGTGGTCGGATTCTTTCAAACTCAACCATTGGTATCGGCAACTTATACAATTACTTGTAAAACCGACAAGTTTTCTCACACTAACGACCATGTGAGGAAATTGTGGAATGTTGAAGTCGAATCATTACCAGATCGAGTTGATTTCATTATTTGGAATAGTGTTATAAATGGAATTGAAACGAAGAAAGTAGAGAAGGTTGTTGAAAATGTTTACGACTCGCTGAATTATGGTGGCTTCTTCCTTATTGTAAGACTTAAAACCAAGAACCCGTTCGTGAACTTTATGAATAAATTAGCCGAGATAGAATTAATGGACGACAATAACTTGAAAAAAGCGATCGAAAGTGCAAACTTTCGAATCGTCTCGGCACGATCGGATGATATTCTTTACGATGCTTATTTACTTAGAAAGGTATGTATAACAAAGACAGATACACTGTCCCAGCTGGAAAAAGCTGCAGAAACTCTGTAGAATTCTGCAGAATATATCAAGAATCTGTAGAAAAACTGCAGAATGGGCCAAATTCTTGCAGAATTTCTACAGAAAATTGGTAAATCCTAATGATTATCATAAGAAGTAATCTTGTATTCGTTTTCTTTTCTAGCTTCCACAATTAAAGAATGCAATAAGTCTAGAAATTGATGAACACAACTATAATAATTGGGTAGAAGATCTTAAGGAGAGATTATTTGATTTGTCGACAAACGAAAACCTGTGGCTCAAATCTTTAAATCAACCCACTTGTGGTATCGTCGGTTTGTGCAATTGTCTCGCGAAAGAAGACAAAGGAAACCAAATCCGTTTCGTATTCAATTCTTCATCGACCCAAGAAGAAATTGCATTAAATGACAACATTACAATTAAAGATCTATACATGAACATTTACCGTAACGGCAAATGGGGATTCTATTGCCACTTACCTTTTACACCGATTCCAATAACAACGGCTACTGGATTCATCAATTTATCAACCAGTGGTGACATAAGTTCGGTAAAATGGCACGAATCTTTATTGAAACATGATCGTCATAGAAACGTCTGCTATGTTTACTACACGGGGTTAAACTTTCGTGACGTAATGATTGCAAGTGGTAAATTGGCATTGAGTAGCTATTCCGATAACTTTTATGAAGAAGGTAAGTTTATGGGGTTTGAATATTCCGGGAGAACAAAAAGCGGAGAAAGAATTATGGGAATGACACCCAACGAGGCATTGGCGACAATTGTTGAGTGCAAGCCGTATTTAGTGTGGCCCATTCCTGACGAATGGAGTATGGAGGATGCCGGAACAATTTGCACTATTTATTCGACAGTTTTCTTAGCATTCAAACTACAAGGACGTTTGAGAAAAGGCGAATCGGTTCTAATTCACTGCGGTAGTGGAGGTGTTGGTCAGGCTGCCATCCGATTTGCTTTAAGTTATGGATGCACTGTTTTTACTACTGTTGGGACTAAAGAGAAAAAGGAATTTCTCAAGAAGATTTTTCCAGAATTGAAAGATGAGAATTTTGCTAGTTCAAGAGATACTCAGTTTGAGAATCTTATAATGATTGCCACTAAAGGAAGAGGTAAGTCATTCTATCTTAACTCCCAATAGACCCAATATGAATTGTAATTTTTAATTTATGGTTAAATACATTTTGCAGGTGTTGATGTGATCTTAAATTCTCTTGCTGGCGAAAAACTACAAGCAAGTATTCGTTGTCTAGCAAAACATGGACGTTTTCTTGAAATAGGAAAGGTCGATTTCAGTAAAGATTCTGCACTAAGAATGTCCTTTTTTCTCAAAGGTGCATCGTTTTATGGCGTAACATTGGATAATATCAACGAACCCGACAATCCGTACAGAGTGGACTTGCATCGAGTAATGAGCGAAGGAATCAAATCTGGCTTGGTCCAACCTATAGTTCGTACAATTTTCGATAAAAATCAAGTGGAGGAAGCTTTCCGGTATATGGCAGCCGGAAAACACATAGGAAAAATATTAATTAAGATAAGAGATGAAGAGGAAAGCAAAATAGCAATTCCAAAACTGGTTACTGTGAATGCCAAAAGAATGTCTTTCTGCCATCCCGATAAATCTTATCTTATTATTGGTGGTTTGGGCGGTTTTGGCTTAGAGTTGGCCAACTGGCTGGTAAAAAGAGACGCGACGAATATCGTATTAACGTCGCGAACCGGCAACGTCAATGGCTATGCTGCAATTTGCATTAAAGAATGGAGAAACAAAGGCGTCAATGTTATAATATCAACTAAAAATGTTATAAACATGAGTGAGACTGAAGAATTGGTAAAAACAGTGATTGAAACACAAGGTCCTATTGGGGGAATCTTCAATTTGGCATTGGTTTTAAGAGATAATTTGATGGAAAATCAAACTGTTGCAAAATTCGAAGCGGTTTGCAATCCCAAAATACTGGGCACTCGCAATTTGGACGCAGTTTCGCGTAAATTGTGTCGCGATACTTTGGATTGGTTCGTAGCGTTTTCCTCCGTATCGTGCGGACTCGGTAATGCCGGACAAACAAACTACGGTATGGCCAATTCGACCATGGAGCGAATTTGTGAACAAAGACGTAGAGAAGGTTTTCCAGGATTGGCAATTCAATGGGGAGCTGTTGGTGACGTGGGGATTTTGCAAGAAAGTAGCATCGAGAATGATATCATGATTGGTGGAACGGTTCCACAAGGGATTTACTCATGTTTGGATGTTTTGGATACAGTTTTGTGTCAGGATCACCCAGTAGTTTCATCTTATGTTTTGGCTGAGAATGTCATTATAAAATCAAGTGGAGAAAAGACATTATTAGAGACTATTGCACATATCTTGGGTAAGTTTTCACAGTGTCTATCTGGAATACTGGACAGTACAACCAACAAAATTTACTGAAAATATTAATTTCAGGTATAAAAGATGTAAATTACTTGAACGATGAATCAACCTTGGCTGATTTAGGTGTTGATTCAGTCATGGGTATCGAAATAAAACAAACACTGGAACGAAATTATGATATTAGAATGTCATTAAACGAGCTACGCAAACAATCGGTGAGAGATCTGAAGAAGATGGATGAAATGACTAATGTAAAAACAACTAAAACAACAATAGTAGACAATGGATCTCAAATATTTTTGTATAAACTTATTTTAACAATTTCATTCTCATTTACCAATTAATTTCAAATTTATTTCACTTAGTTACAATCCAAAGGAATTGGTAGCAAAGAAATATATAATCAAAATGAATGAAATTGACAATTCTACATGTCCATTGTTTGTTTTTCATCCAATTGAAGGAAATGTCCATATGATGAAAAAATTGGCTGCCAAATTAAATTGTTCAGTTTACGGCCTTCAACTTAAACCAAATGCACCGTTGAATAGTATAAAAGATTTGGTAGACACTTATTTGCAGGTATTTCAACAATATTTTATGTACAAGTACTTTGTAATTGTATTTTATAAATTGCAACCAGGAAATAGAGAAAATTCAAACTCGACCACCATACAATTTATGTGGTTATTCGTTTGGATGTGTAGTAATGACAGTGTTGGCATCAACTTTATGCTCAAAATATGGTGCTTCGGCTATTCAATCACTTACATATTTGGAAGGTTCTTGGATGTTTTTGGCTGGTAATATTCATTTTATATATTTTTAAAAAATTTTTAAACTCATTTTTTTATTTTATTTAGATTTGAGAAGTGATGAAATATCACCAGTTGCAATTTGGACTGTTTTTCTCGACCATTTTGTCAATTTTATTGATCTAAATGTATGTAGATATTTCTTTAATGCTTGAAAACTTAATTCACTTTTACATTTGCAGATCAAAGCGAAATTAGTTGATTTAAGTGATTTCAACCAACAATTGGAGTTTGTAATTGATTTAATTATGAACACTAGTTTAGGCTTAAATAGACAAGATGTGAAAGAAGCTGCCATTTTGTTCTACAAGTCCTGTCTTTTGGCTGACAAATATTCATTACAGAAGGAGAAATTTGAAATTCCTGTAAAACTCATCCGAGCAGAAGGGAATTTATCCACTCTCGATTTATTCGGTCCTGATTATCAATTGAATAAGGTTCAATTTGTGTTTTAAAAGTTATTAAATATTAATCCAAATATTCTTCTCTTTAAAAGATTTCAAACTACGTTTCGGTCGAAGTGGTTAAAGGAAACCACACGTCGTTTTTAGACGAATCGGTCGATCAATTGGCTCTTTTAATTAACCGATGGATCGAATAACGTAAAACGCGGAATCAAATAATTTTAGAGACAAAATCTGAATAAAAATAATAAAAAAACTTAAATAAAACAAACAAAATTGTATTCGAAGAGACTCGTTCTCGGTTCGGCTTCTTAATTTTAACCAATTTAATTAAACCTTTTTAATGGTTTCGTTTTTTTGTTAAATGTTTGGAGATTTTGTCACTAGGTGGAATCATCATCTAAAACAAGTAACATAATTTACTATAAAAATGTGCAATTTGAAAATCGAATTTCTTAATGGTGTTTCGACTAATGAGAAAAAAGGGAAAATTGCTTCGAGTTGGCATTAAATAAATAAATTAATCAGCATATCTTGCGAATGATTAATGGGTGCTTAAAAAATGATGACAAAGAGTCACGAAAGAGCAAAAGAGTCGATATAAATGTCGCTTATGAAATGGGGAAATTTTTTTTTATGTTTTATTTGAGTTAAGAGAGGAAATAGTGAAGTTTTTATGTTTCTCTCTGTTTTCTAACACTTCCTGAATTTCTCTTATTGCATATGAAATTTTTATTTTTATTTCAGCTCTTTAATTATTATGTCACATTTTATATATGAAAATGACAAATTGAGATGTTATTGAGTTTCAGGATTAACTTCCTTGTTATTTCTCTATAATATAATTGCAAATATCCAACTAAGAAACAAGAAAGCATTAAAATATTGCCCAACTTTATACATTTTCCAAAAAGATTTAATTTTAATCCTTCGGTCGAGCGTTATAATGAGCCATTTAACATCACCAAATTTGCCACCATTTATTGGGAGGGATGTGGAGGGGATTAAATCAGCAAATAGAAAAAGGAGGAAAAAGGAAATAAAAACGAGCTCGTCTTATACAGTGTTGCCTGGCAACCGCCTGAATATTGCATGATTCCACCAACTATAGATAAGCAAAACGGAACGAAACGATTAGCTCGTTGCACATCACACGACACGGCGCAATTTTCATATTTCCAAGTGGCGAACGACTAAATTGAATGCGAACCAATCGTTTAAACGCAAAATACAGCGGTTGCTCCAAGTTGCCACTAGGATGGCTCACCCGTCCTCGTGGTAGAAACGGATCTGTTGGTAGGTGATACAAAAGTTAAATAAAATATGGTGTCCTGTTGGCATCACCGAAGTGAGTTACCATTACGCGATGAGGCAAAGGAGGGTTTTCGCAAAGTCGTGCGTAGGTGGATGTCGAAGGAAGCAAGTATTGCTTCGTGGGAGTAGTCTGTCCAATTGTGATTGGCAATAATAAGATTTACAAGTAATATTAGAGCTTAAAGATAAATGTGTAGGTAACAAATGGTGCACAAAGGTGCAATTGTAATGTCTGAACTGATTGAGCAATCAATTGTTTAATGCAATTGCCAATTGAAGTAGCAAATATTCTCTACTTCTTTGCTATGCCACTAGTAATTTGTCTAGGAACACTGACTTTTTCTTCTTCTTTTAAGTGGAAATATCAAGTTTGCATAATGAATTAAGCTTAAAGTGCAATGCATTTCTGTGCTGTTAAAATAATAAAATCCAACTAGCACTTTGATTAGACTTACTAAATTAATTAACCACCATTTCCTTATTTCCATAATTATTTTCATTAGGAATGACCTACATTGATGAATTTTACATCGCTTTAACATTCTGCAGTTGAATTTCATTTCGTTTTGAGTAGAATTCAGCTTATGTTAAATGCATAGACCAACCTGAGATTAAAATTTAAAGTAGGTTAAGCATTAAAAGATGGAAAACTGCAATGCCTAGTCGACATGAATGTCTTATAACGTTCGATTGACGATGCAATAGCCAAAACTACGCATCTGCGAAACGTCGCTAAGCAACGTGCATTGCTACGGCCCTCTAGAAGAACTACAAAACGCGGCTTAAAGTCCCACCCAGCTACCAAAGCCATACAAGACAGAAAAGAACACCAGAAAGCTGTCGTTGGCCTCGCCAAAGCAAGTTACCAAGAAAATTTAGTTCCAAACAAAATAAAACCTCGAACGATCTTTCCGCACTTACAAGGAGGTGCTACGGACCCCAATTGCTACGAATTTAAACAAATAAATACATTATTGGTTAAATAAAGCACCGATACCAATTAAAACTAGCAACTCCTTGAAATATATTTGATATTGTTAAACTCATAGCTTAATAAAGCATCTTTTTACCCACAATTGCATTGGAGTTCGTAGTACCTCCTCGAAAGACCAAGTTCGTGTCGTTCGTTCTCGATGTTGTCACTGGATGTGATAAAAGGTAAATAAAACGAACGACCATAGTTTTATTAACGAGTGAGGACGGTCATTTATATGTTGGGTGTCCGGTCGAGTATCGTAATGCTTACGGTACAATTATTCCTTGCACAAATGCTCGAACATACAATTTGTTTTTTTTTTTTAATTTTAACATTTGGAAAAAACCATGAAACGAAAATGTCTTTTACTTTTATCCCCGCAGTAAAAATACAATTTTCCTCGTTTTTCTTGACAGAAATCGGATTTACTAAATCAGTGTATGAAAGACTATCTAAAAACTGTACAAGGATGGATAACATTTTCAGTCTTTGGTTTTTTTGGGTTTATTTTTGCAACGTCACTGATTCGGCACCCTCTGGTGGTCGAAATTGTGCTTGAGGAATTTAATTAGGAATTTAAAAAAAATTATTTGATATTTAAATTAGATTCGAAGGGGGTCAGAATGGTTCCGTTAGCAATTAAGTGCGAAACGGAAGCTAGAGTGTCACGGCGCAGAATCAGGTGCAAACAAACCTATTAGTTGTTATGGTAACGGTTGCCGACATCAATTTCGTTTCTTGCACGCAATTCATTCGAAAATTTCGTGCGCGCCATTCGATGGTTTGATTTCGTCACGTTTCATTAAAGTCTTCATGCCAATTATCCAATTTCTCATTATTTTCCAGGGCAATTTCAGTTTTTTCCTTTTTACGACTTTCGAAGAAATTGAAATTTGAGAAATTTTTCAGTTTCAAAATAAATTAAATTAAATTTTGAATTTATTTTATTTATTTTTTTTTAAAATATTAGAAATTTGCATTTTTTTTGTTTATAAATTTTTCTAAATAAAAACATAGAAAAACGAGTCCATCCTCAAGCACAATTAAAACTCCATTTCCCACCCACAGATGGCAGCACTAAACCAACTAAAACCCAAACAAGGGATAAACAAAGAAAAAGAAAACGAAAAAAAAACAAAAAAAAGACTCAAACAGTGACATGACACAATTTGCTCGCACTATCCAACCTCTGCGTAACCCTTTCGACAATCTCATCCTTAAACTTAAACATGGTCCTGTCCGTCACCCACTGAGTCTTAACGCAATCGCTGCCCCCGAACTCGCACACTCGATAATGATGCAAAAAACCGACATCAGGCGGCGAATTGACCGTCCCATGGCCCGGCACGAACTCCCACACGAAATGATTACCCATCTCGATCACATATTCGGGCAAAACGATGCACTTTGATCGCTGTTTATGCGGATGGAACTTGGCCCGTCGCCGGGTCTTGGTGAGCGTAACCAACGGCGATCCTTTACCTCCGACCGGCGCTGCCGAATCGTTCGGCCACTGCAGGTAGAAAAAAGCATTCATGAACGAGAACGAACCGACTTTGGTCGGATCCACTCTGGCGGTCAGTTGAGTGACCATCTGACGCAAACTATCGTTGCGATGCGGTACGATGAACTCGTCCAAGTCGATCATGAGCACGTAGCGATACCGATACATGTTGCGGTACAAACAATCGTTGAGTGCCGCGAAGAGTCCTTCGGTACGTATCTCCTTCTGCGATTCCATATCGAGTTGCCACGGCAACAGCGAGACGAGTCTCTCGGCCTCGTACTGGCGGAGGATGCACGCCACGTCTCGGCCAACCGTGTGGTTGTAGAAGGTGAAATGTTCGACTCCGAGCAAACGATTCAATTCGATAAATTCGATGAGTTGTAAAGCGCGATTGAATTGGTAATGCAACGGTTTGACGCACACGGCGAACGAGTCTTGCGGCGCCGCGTGTGCGGGCCACGAGTTACGCACTTTGAGTCTGTTGCCCGGCGGTTCGTCGCTCGGGCGGGCGAGTACGCTCAGTTCGTCGGGGACGTTGACGGTTCGACCGACGTTGTAGAGGAAGAGTGGGCAAAGCACAAAGTGCGCGCTGTATTTTAAGTTCCAATTTTCTCTTATCACCTTGTTAGTGGCACCCACGATGATCGGTGGATCGCCGTTGGTGTACCAGTACTTACACAGTACTCGATCGCTACCGCGAGTACGTGTCGCCGATACGACGCGTATGAAACGGCCGCGGCGCCCGTCGTAGTAGGCCGCGTACACGTAGAACTTCTCGCGGGTGCCGAGCACCGGCTGCCATCCGTCGGTGTGCGTCGGTGTCGAAGTCGTCGTCGTCGGTGCGTCGGGCGCTGGTGCGTCGGGCGGCTCGCGTTGAGGCTCGAGTAATTCCAGTTCGTGTTCGCCAAAATCCGGCGAGATGGCGTAGTCGTCGTCGTCGGCGCCGATGAAGAATACTTCGAACGTAAGGATGAGTGCGAAGAGGAGAGCGAAGAAGACGACCGCGTAGAAGCTCTGGTTGCCGCGGTCGCGAGGCAGTGCGGCCGCACGACGCAGCATCGAAGCGCCGGGTGCGAGCGAGTGGCTCGACGGTGGGCAACGCACCATCGCCGGGATCGAGGAAGCCGTGCTGCCGCCACCGCCGCCGCGGAACCCGAGCGCGCGCCACTGGCGTCGACTTCTACCCCACATTCGAGGAACCGCTGAGCTTGGCCATTGCTGCGTTCCTATTTACTCGTCTTCCCCAGCATCGTCCAACCTCGTCTGCAGTTTGATCGATCGGTGACGTCACCGCTAATGCGCATGCGCGTGCGATGCTCTTTGTCTGCATTTCGACGAGTATTTTCGCTTTCTTTCTACCCTCGTGGGGGTTTTGGCTCGGCCCGTTCGGGGGGTGAATAATTGGATTCGAATACCAGTGCATTTGTGCTGTGCGTGTCCAGTTCACTTGTGCTATGGGGGGGGGGAAGGTGAATGGGGTTTTGGAGGGGATCGAGTCGGGGGTAGGGGGGGGGGATGAAATTATAGAGAATTAAGCAATAGTTGGGGTGAAAATGAATATTTTGTATTTTATTGATTTTATTTCTGTGATTTTTTTTTTTTTTTTAAATTTTGTTTTGATGATTTAATTTACAAGTGGTGATGAGGAAAATTGAATTTTTTCGATTTTTTCAATTTTTTTCAATTTTTTATTGAATGAAATTTCCTTTTCATTTCATCGTTAAATGAAACGTGAAATGTGTGACGTCATGCATGCATCGAATTGTAATCAAATATTAATAAATAGAAATGTAAACAAGGGAAAAAAATTCTTTTATTGTGAATTTCTCGAATTGTTTGAATTTCATTAAAGGCTAGTGGGAGGGGGGGGGAGGAGTAAAGGGAATTATGGGTTTTGGAAAATTAAAATTTTCCCATAATGCATTAGGAAAAATTCGAGATTTATCAAATTAATGAGATGCATGAATTCGGAGTGGGTTAAAGAGCCATTTCCGGTTTAATTAGAGGTTTTAAAATTTTAGAAACCGGAAGTTAGTGCTTGGAATAAGTAAACTTGAAAAATTTAAATTTTTAACCACACCGGAAATGCCCTCCAGTCACGTTGGCTAATTGTTTACAACATTTCACGAATTCGGAGCGGGTTAAAGAAGCACTTCCGGTCTAATTGCAGCTTTAAAATTTAAAGAAAATGGAAAAATCGTGCTTTTTACTGAAAAACGTAAAGTTTCACGATTCAAACCAAACCGGAAATGCTTAAAATTCTCCCTGAAACACGTTTTCAATCTCATTGCACACATTCGGAGCGACTAAAACAACCACTTCCGGTTTAACTAAACTCCCGAAACTTTGAGAAACCAAAAACCAAGGCTTACACTAAGTGCCTAAAAAATTACAGACTCCTAACTAAACCGGAAGTACTGCTAAAACACTCGAATTTAACTTGCAACACGTCGTTTGCAATTCGGAGCGCTCCACATCACTACTTCCGGTTCACAGAGAGCCATTAAACTTACAGCATACTTACCCGGAAGTACCAACAAGGTGCCATGAAAATTTGAAGATTCCAACCCGATCGGAAGTGCTTTAAAAATGGAGATAAAATCCGTCTGAACTCGCAGCATTAAAATGATTAAGTTGGGAACGACGCATCTTAGCATTACTTCAATGCGGATTGAAGAAGCAAATGATGAAAAAAACTTCGCATTGTTTGAGTAAAGCATTTGTCAATTTGAGACGAGAGAAGGTGGAAGTTTTTAGGATGGAAAAGTGCACTTTAGGGATAAATTTCTAATGGAGTTTGGCTCTAATAGGATTAGCCAAATGGAATGGAAAGCTTTACCTAAATACTACTTTTTTGCAACTATAAAAATGTATATTTTATAAAGGAAACTTATTTAATTGCCATTGACTTTCGTACGTCATCAAGACGTATTTTTTATCCCACTGTTTCCATTCCAACTAAATTCTTCGTTTTGTACTACAAAACCGTGGAATTCGATGGTGACGTAAAAAAGACGTATACGTCATGATGACGTATCGATTATAATTTAATTTTAAATATTTAAATTAATAGTAAACACGTAAAAAGTAAAATTTGACGTTTTTGCGTGACGTTTGGTCGATACGTCATAATGACGTGAGTGAATTTTTTTGGTTTTGAGAATCGGTTAAATATGTCGGTTTGACGTATAAATTAATTGCAAATTGAATTTACAAGAAAAAAATAATACGTCATCGTGACGTGTTGAAGATTATAAATTTTTTTTTTTAAGTTGATGTTTATAAGGTACGAAAGGAAGATTCAACGAAGCGAGAAACGGTTTATTTTTTTATATTTTCATTTTATTTTTTCGAGATTCATATCATTTCACTCATGAGGCATTTTTATTTCAGCCATTTTTCCCAATGCACGTGCGTGTCTAGTCACGTGATAGGGTGTGTTGGGTCCGTCGACCATTTTCACGCTCGCACGCCTTCGGAATCATCACGATGCTGGATGCGACGTGTCGGTGCAAAGATTGCAACTCCTAATGAATTTCAACCATCTTGAATTTTTCAATTGTTTCAAATTACATTTTAGCAATTTTAATTTTATAAACTAATTAAAAAAACCTGTAAATTATTTAACAAAATTTAATAAAAAAATTATTATTTTTTTAAAAAAAATTTAATCAACAATAAATTACATTTGTTGATGGTATATCACAATTTAACCCTTTTTTCAGTGTCTTTTACCGATTTTATTTTCTTGGGATTGAAATTGAATTTGATTTTTTTCTTTGGTATCTTTTACTCTTATTCTTTTAGTGATGTCATGTTGTTAGTGTTCCCAGTAGTGTAATGATTTGCTCATTTCTCACTTGCATTTAGGCTTTTGCTCCATTTGCCTTATCTTCTTGCACTTAGAGATTGGTGCCTCCTTCAATTCATGAATAGATAAATCCTTAAGAAATGCAACTTGTGATTTTCATGCGCTGAAAATGTCTCGAAATTTGTTACTTCCATTGTCGAAAGCAATGGAAAGTGTCGAGGGAATATGGCTTAATGTCTCAAACTGAACGGGAAGAAGAATTCCCAAAGATTGAAGAAAAATATCGTTAATGTTGAAAGTTCACGCGCTCTCACGTTGTTTCCACATTAAGGGAAGTAAAGCACGAGACGAAGCAATCATGGGCAGTGACTGAGGCCGTGACCCGAACTAAGTGGGGAAAGGAAAAGTGGGTGACTTTTCAACTTTACTTGTAATTTCTGGAGTAAGTTGACTGAGTCAAATGCGATTCGAGGTAAACAACTACTCGAAGGACCGTAGCAATCAACAATCCGCTAATCTGGGCAACTTCCACCATTCGATTGCAGTAGATCAACAAAGTTGAAATGAAACCAAAGGTGAACTTCTTCGAGACTCAAAGCTAAATTTAAAGCTGCAAAGGATATCGACAATTGGTCAATCTGAGAAAAGTAGTAAAATGCTTTTATTGTAACACATTTAGTAATAAAATGCCTCTATTTGGACAAGTTTAGTAGTTAAATCGACTCTTCTAACATTTCGGAAGAAAGAAATAAACTCGTAACTGGTGATATATAGAAATCTGATAGTCGACCTAGAAAGTGACTTTTGTTTGGTGATTATACGTAAGTACCAAAACAACTAAAAGTGGCAGTGACCTGTTGGTTAGAGCATTTGCCTCTGGCTCTAAATGATGCGGGTTCGATCTTAGACGAGGTCAGTGGTTTGTTTCTAGCAAAGAAAGAATTAAAGCTGTCGGTCCCGTATTTGGGTCTACTTTGTGTCCATCTAATGGTAGTTGGGAAAGTTAATGACAAGAGCGATTTTATTTAAATAATGTAATGGTAATTTATGTAGTTGGCATAATACAAATTATAACATTTGTTGCCACTCAACATATAGAGTTGTGTAAACATTAGGTGTAATAATTAATCCGGGGTTAGGGCACTAAATCATCACGGTGATTCATACGCGTGCAGATAAGGCATTTCGTGCGGTTCCCAAGCCTGCAATTTCTCATTTCTTTTCAGATCGATATTAGTTACCTCCAGACAAATGCCAAGACATCTTATCAAATTGAATTAAATTCGGAAAATGATTTTTTTCAATCAATGGCAACATCTAAGACCGACTCGACCTACGGATCGGTACTAAGAAGAAGCAAAACTGAAGTGTTTACAACAGTATTTATTATATCGTGACTCGATAATACCACACGTAAATTGTTTCTCGTAATAATTAAGATGTCGCATAGCAACAGAATTTTCTGTAACAATTAATTTCAAACTTTCTCTTCATTTTGGCCAAGATCAGAACTTGACCTAGCGACTTAACTACGGGAAGACCAGTATCTGAACGTATTTTAGACAGATTAAGACGAAGTACGACTATTGACATTTTCAACAAACGTTAAATTTAACGTTGATTTTTTTTCTTTGAAGATCTATCGTTAGTGTCAACTGCCAATGTAAACTTATTTATGGATCCAGATCAAGTAGGTCGAAAGCTTTAAAAAGTGATTGATGAATGAAATTCAGCAAACTCAATTGCAGTGTTGATGTAGATCAAAAGATGTGGGAATATATTTTAGGTGTAAATATGTTGTTTGCAATACTCGGGCCACATGCGGCCACTGTAAAAGAGTTTGCGGACTGGATTTAAATGACAAGATGGATATCGGTTGTAGCTGCTGTTGCCACTATTTTTCTTCTTGCGAATAGCATTTCCAGTAGCAACCGAGTAAATCAGTCTCTGATGGATTAAAAAAAGTGTTTTTGTTGTCACGAGATTCCAATTGAAATTTAATTGGATCGAAGGATTAAATAGTGAGAAATTAATTGATTTTTTCTTTTAAATGGGAATTTGGGAATTTTAATATTTTTCCATTAAAATTTTGATGGTAAAGAAAATTCTTTTTAAAAGCACCCATTTAACCCTTTTTTAATAGCCCATAATTTGCTTGCAGAACACTTTCATTGCCATTTTTGGTGGTGGTTGAAAAACGTATAGTCGATGGTTATAAATCGCGTACGCTTCATTTCTATATCTTTTTCTGTGTATTTCTCAAAGCTTTCAAACGTTTTTTGGTTTGCGGCCAAAATTTCTGCTCGATTCCCCCATGAGCAACAGACCACACTCAATCAATGGCATTGAGCATGCGCACAACATCCAACACCTACGACCCGCTCTGAATACATGGAAAACTCCGTCGCACAACTTGTTTTCCCAATCCGCTCTCATTTTGTTGAAAACGATTTTTTTGGGGAAAAAACAATAATAAAAAAAGAGAAAAATTTTTTTTTTTTTTATTGTTGAAATAATTAAATTGAGGATTTTTTTTCAACAATTTGGTTGATGTTTAAAATTCAGCTTTAAAATGAATGCAGTTTGAGAGTTCCATAGTAAATTGCATTACAAGGCCATATGTATTCACTGGTTTTGTTGTTATTTCTCTTGTTTCTAATGATTTTTTAACTTTAATTTTGCACCTAAATATTTACATTTCTTTGCATTATTTTTAAATATAAATTTTGGGAAAAATTAAAATTTAATCAAATTTCATATTTTTTTTAATTTAAACAAAAAATGTCAAATTTTATTAATTTATTGACATTTTTATTTGATATTTTATTTTAAATTATAAAATTTTTATTATTTTCTATTTTCAGTTTACCAAATTCAATTTACTATTGACTTTTTCTTGTCTTCAGGACCAAATCAATGATTCTTGCATCAATGGTAAATTATTTCAATTATTGATTTTAAAGAAAATTTTATAAATTTTCTACCAAAAATTGAGTTTGATAAATCCAATTTCCACTTGTTTTCAAGTGAAATGAATGATGAGTTTGGAAACAGCTGGTTACCACCACTAAATTCATCCAATCCCAATGTTTGGCTGGCATTTTGTGGTCACCAATAATTTATCTTATCTTTTTTTGATAAAAATTTTATAAATTAAACCTAATTTTATACATTTAAAGTTGTATTATGTGGGTACAGTAATGCAAGGGGTTGCTTGTAGTAATCTGCTTTCCCATACAGCCACCTGCCTCAACTTAGTGCTGCTCGAGGATTATGGGATTAAGAAGATTAGGAGCAAATCGCCTTTATTTAATGAATAGGTCTTAGCTAAGCTGAATACATAAACATTAAACTCAAACACGAGTTTAGAAATATAAAAAAAGATTTTCAGATACAAATTAAGGGTAATTTATTGCTAAAAATGTCTATAAAACATAATAAAAATTAAATATTAAAGTTTAGTCATCAATATTTGATTGAAAGTCCATTTTATGTCTTAAGTTAAGGCCTAAGAAATGTGACTTATACTTTGCAAGAAAATGTAGGCAAAATGCCAAACCATCAAAACATTCTATTACTAAGCAACATTGTAAAATGAATCAAGTAAGTTGAGAAATGATATTATTTCTCAACACATAAAAACAGAAAATGTTTTATTTTTACCTCAAAACTTTCTTTTTTCTCATGTTTTTAAATGTCTTTTTTTTTCATATCAAACTTGCTATTGTGGATTTTAAAATTGCTTTTTTTTCTTTTTTATTCTTTCATGTAATAGAAGAATGTGCAAAAGATTTGTTAATAGGATTTTAGGTGAGGAAATTTTCATTTTATTTTTTTGTTTAAAGTGGAAATGTATAAAGAAAAATTTATTTATTTATTTTAACAATATAATTTTACAAGAAATAATAAAAGAAAATAATAGAAAAAATCGTAATAAACACAATTTTTTTTTTATTTTTTTATTTTTATTTTTTTTTTAATTTTTTCATTCGATGTTCAGTCGTTAGGGGAAATGTGAAACCATTAAGTTTCTACCATTTTCTTGAATTTCATGTATTGGCATTCTGTCAAATTTTTTTTTTTTCAATTTCTAAAACGAGAAAATTGCAAATTTCCGACTTGGTTTCTCATGTGTCATTCGTGGCACATTTTTAAAAAAAAAAAATAATAAATGACACAAAAGAAGTATTCATTAAGAGCCGTCAAATGACGAATCGTTCGCTGCATTAAAATTAAATAAAACGACATTTGCATCATCAATTTTATTGTGCTTTAAAAAATTGATCAAATTTACATAAATTCGATAAGTTTTATCGAATTTCAGTTTTCGAAACTAATGCCGTTTTTGATTTTTACGAGATCATGAAATTTAGTCAAATACGTCATTTTATATCCTAATTTTTAAAACTCTAGCATTGTTTCTGACATCATCACTAGTTCTTAGATCATATTCCGATTTTTATACAATTACGTCATACCAAATGCTATTATCAATTGACAATAGAAAAATTATGACGTAACTTTTAAAAAGGAGATTTAATAACGGATCCACAAAAATGGAGAGCTCGAGAACGAGTAACTGAACTTTCTCGCGAATTTATCCCAAGTTTTATGTGGATGGTGACAGTACAATCGAAGCGTGAAAGATTCTCACAGATTTCGAGCATGGCCGATGTTGTGGAAGCGTGCAAATTAAGAAACGAGGAATCGAAGCGAAGGAAATGCAACCGTAAATAAACTGACAGGTAGAAACTCGTTAAAACGACATTAACGAAATAAACCATTAAAAATACACGTGAATATTTTGTTATTATAACGAGTATTGTGATTTTTACTTATTTTTCTAGATTTAACTGAATTAATCGCATTTTTACGATGATAAAATGCAAATAAAAGGATGGGAAGTTGTTTAAGTTTGGATGAAGACGAGAAAAAAGCTCGCTGCAGAAGTTATGAAATAGACAGACAGTTGAATGAACTGAATAAACAAGAACGACAAGTCATTAAAATACTTTTATTAGGTAGGAAATATTAACATTTTTATTTAAAATTACATCAAAATCGATTTAAAACGAACACAAATTATCGATACTGGAAATCGATTTTTTTTACTCAAAAATTTTCCCATTGAAAAAAACGAGATTTTGAAAGTATCGATTAAAAAAATCGATTTAAAAAAATATCGATTAAAAACATCGATTTTAAGAAAATATCGATTTTTATTTAGTTTTTAAAAAAAAAAATCGATTTTAAGGATTTTCAAGTATTTTCGGGAAATTAAAAAATCGGAATAGAAAAATATCGATTTTTTTTTGAGAATCGATTGTTTTTTGTATTTTTGTGGGTTATTGTGCTTTGAAAGTAGTTCATTGACTGTGTTTTTCCAAGGTCGGTTGAAAATGTTTTTTTTTTAAAAATAATTAAATTTTAAATAAATTTTTATTAAAATCTTAAAATAATAATTCACAATTTATAAATTTAAATACTCAAAATACACTCCATTTACAGGTATTCTGGTCGTTGCTTTCATTGAAAAGAAATGACGAATCGCGAATCCGGTTTCTATATAACTCGAAAGGTCAATGTAAAAATGAAAAATTTGAATTAAATTATTCAAATTAATTTGATCAATCACGTATTCGTTAATTAATTATGTAATTAATGAGGAAAATTTAAATTTTATCATTTAAAGTACAAAATATCGAGTTTTTTACCGCGACCGGTCGCGATAATAATTAGATGGGAGAGTACGGTTTTAATTAAGACATTTTTGTGGCACCGAGTTTATCTTAATTAAAATGTTTTAATAATCTCGACATTGAGGAAATTTAAGTCTTGAAATGTGTTAATAACTTTAGCTATTTAAATTTGATCTTTTCATTTTCCAGTCCACTTGTGAAACTGCAAAATTCCACCACACTTTTGAATGGGATTTTTGATTTTGTGTTTAGAAATGATGAATTTTCTTATTATTTGAGTTTGAGATGAATTTTGAACCCTTTAGCCACTTGTGTGAACATGGAAAAGCAATAAAATTGCAACAACTTCACTTCACTGTCAAACTGTTGACGAGATTAAAGAAAAACTGAACAAAAAGGTTATTGATTCGACTAGAAAAATTCAATTTGACCAACAATAAAATTAGTAAAATTTTTAAAAAAATTTAAATTTATGATGATTTACTCGCCGTAATTCGACCAAAAGTTCGTTTTGCAACGGTTCAAGAATTTCATTTTTATTGCCGGCGTACTAAACGGTCTCGGTTCGTCTCTGGTAATCGTTGTTTCGGATTTCGACGGAACTACGACTGTAAAAGCCGTTGGGGATTTACGGAGCTACGATTTTATTGGGAATTATCTGGCATAGCGCAGTCAATTGGAAGTATTTACACGAGGGGGCCGACAATCAGTGGTTGAGCGTACGAGATTTACAATTCTATAACTCCAATATGTGGATTTGCTTGGATTTGTTTGGATTTTCTGGGCTCAGATTTGTGAATTTCCATGGATTTATTGAGTAGATTTGCACAATTTTATTGATTTAGGAATTGTAAATCCAGGGGTGTACAAGATTTCCTCGAATGTTGGCCCTCTTGTGTGGGTTTAACCATAATTTTGGATCCGATTGGCCGTTTGACGCGAGTTGACCACCAATAATCGGATATTTTTTGAAAATTATTATCGATAATCCAATATTAATAGCCAAAGCTCCGACGCGAGTTTGGCGACCCCGACGGGACGCGTAAAGAAGAGCCTTTAAAAGCTGGCGAAAAGCAGCGAGGAAAAAATCGTTAAGCAAATTAGGAACCCGTGTACTCACTTGCCCGTTTCCCTTTCCAGCCTGGATCGTTATGCAAATGAAACCGAGGCTGCAAACCCCAGAGGCCTTTAAAACCCATACTTTTACACTCGTTTTGGCTTCGGGTGAAAACAGGGAAAACCTCCCCTCAACAAACCTTTAATCACGTCGACTGGGCCCGAGTTGATCTCTTTGACTGAAAAACAAAATTACGGCCGCAGATGCGAATAGACGAGTTGTGGGTTTATTAAAATTTGTAATTTCGCTCGGGGAATCTCTATCCGCATCGAATTTGGAACGAAAGTAAGAATAGGAGCTAAAATTAGTTTGAGGATTTTAAATATTTATAATTCGCTCGGCATTTGGTTGGATTTAATTTTGAATGTTGGAATGATCGTCGAAGATACCTGAAGAGGAAACGGATTAAAGCTGTTGGTCCTGTGTTTGGATGATTTTCCTTGCATGATAAATCGGCAGAAGAGAAAATTGCCGCGCGACGGTTCGGTTATCGTATCGAACGACCCATCCGACGTTTACCGTCTCGCGTTACTTCGATAGGACGTTTGGGTTCCAGAGTTTAAGGGGTTAGAGTGTTTACGGTCCGACACCCAATACCCTCGCCATTACCGGCTGCCGTCGTCGATCGAAAGTTTTTCGACGACCGCCCGACCGACTCGGGTGGAATTTGGTTTGGACAAGCGGGGATGGCGAGCGGCAAAGCCGTCGAGGGAACGCATACGAGACGCGAGCAAGATTTATGCGGGCCATAACGAGCAAAAAAGTAAGGAGAGTCGAATCCACTCGACCAATCAGATTTATAGGAAATGAAGAAAGTGCTAAGAGAAGCCGAGCACGTTTTGTGCCAACAAAAAAGGAAATGAAAGGAAAACTAATCGCGCTTCGATTCGAGGTGGTCACCATCTTTAGACACTTTTCTTCCTCTCGACATTTTTCCAATTGGTTTATGGGTAGTTGGATTAACTATTTTATAAAATTTAAATATCAATAGTAATATCACGATTGGTTGTGAGATTATCGATAACGATGAAAGGGTCCGAGTGGTCGGCTTTTTCCGTTTCCGACCTCCGCAGCTCGGGATATCGACCGGGGTTATCTCCGACCGCATCGCAGCTTCCCCGCCGCACACCAATACTGAATTTTGCTGCGCCAAGCGATCGTCTCGCCAAATCTCGCGGAATCTCGTACCTTCTTAACATCCGGGTCAGGAACCCACGAAACGGCCAACTATTAAACATCCAATACCCACAATTCAGCGAATTTAAACAATGTGCTTTTCCTTACTGCGCATGTACGAGGAAAAGTATTGAAAAGTCTAATTAGTTTCTTCGACGTCATTTAGAGTTAATTTAATTTATTTTCGAGATGAAAAGGAAATGTGGGCTTTGATTCACCGCCATCTTGTACCAACGATATCCGTTTGTGGAAAAAAATAATTGCTTTTTTGTCTTTTTTTTTGTTTTTTTTTTGGGGGGGGCAGACATATTGCTTTTTTCTACAGGTGACATTTAATTAAAGGATTGTGAGATTTATTTTTTATTTATTTTTAGTGTCTCGGGATTAAATTGCTTTTGTTTTTAATTGTTTTGTTGAGTTTTAATTTTGAATTTAAGCTTTTACACCTGTTGGATGGATGTAAAAATGTGTAAAATCAATATTTTTACACTAAATCAATTAAAATAATTCAATTAAGTGAACATTAAAACCAGACTTTATAATAACATTAAAACAATGACCGCAATTTATTAATTAAAAAAAAATACTTTTCTTTTGCAATCTCATCTTTTTAATTAAGAAAATAAATTAAATTAAATTGGACATTTCCAATTTTTATTCACATTTCATTAATGGCATCCATTTTTTTTTCTTTTTTAAATTTTTCATGGAGAATAAATGTAAACAATTGTAACAATTCGATTTGCGAACAATGTACAAAGCCAAAGAAGGAAGCAGGCCCCAAATGTTCTTCTAGCAAAGGGC